>CATIWO010345421.1:0-15983 GCA_949673435.1 Macaranga tanarius | reverse complement strand
ACTAAAGAATCAAACTCCAAATCACTATTCATAATAGTGGCAGACAAATCTTAAATCATCAAATTTGATTAACAACAGTAATAATATGCTTAAATTCATAATCATGAACAGTAATCCTGTTTCCAGGACACGGATGTTACATTATTTCATTAGCTCTTAAAATATAAGATATATTTTATATGAATCATTATAAATAATATATATTATCCACAACGAACAATTTATTATATTTATATTATAATAAGTTATATATTTTTAATATAAAAATTATAATAAAATTAAAATTTAATAAATATTTTAATCACGTGCAACGCACGTGAGAGAAAAACTAGTATTATTAAAAGACAGAACTATTAGATATAGGATTTTTCTTTTTCATCACCAATACTAATTTAAGATTCGTGTAAATTTCAACTTCTTGAAAATATTTTAGGTTCATTTCTGCAAATATGAAAAATTTTAAAACTTATTCCAGCTTGGAAACCCGGACTTGAAAATTAATTTTTAAAAATTTTGCCTAGATAAAAAAGAAAATAAAGTTAAAAGGGATTAATTATTTTTGTTAACTAAAAATATAATTTATAATTATAATTTTTTTTAACTAGTTGAAATGGTTTCATTCCCTTTCACAAGGGTGGAGAACTATAGGACAGGGGTTCAAATCTTGATCTCCACATTTAATATCCACATTTAGTAATAAATAAATTTTTAAGATTTATATCTAAAATTTATATTTATATATTTTAATATTTATTTCTACATTCACATATTTTTAGTGTTTTCCTTTTTTTAATACTAATGAAGTAGTAGATTTTATAAATTGATATATAAAATTTATGATAAACATTATGAATGAAGTGATAATGAAATATTTTTATGTTATAAATTGATATATAAGATTTTCATGTTTTTTTGTGTGCGTTTTAAAATTATTTTTAGTGATAATGACATACTATAAAAGTATATTTTATATTAAACCTAATGTATATTTACAAATTGATTTCTATAATATTTTATAATTGATTATAAATTGATCTTTATATTCTTTGAGTGCATTATATGGTAACTTTATTTTTTATAAAATAAATTATATTTTATCAATAATGGTTATTGTCTTATTGATGATAAAATATACTTTTACCAAATATTAATAAAGACAAAATAAAATAAAAGTAACTCAAAATTCAAGTAACTATATAAGCTTATTTTTTATATTTATAAATTAACTTTTATATTTTAAATATTTATAAATTAATATTTAAATCAAATGTGTCATTTTCTGTATTTTCAAGAAATGTAGTTTCTGATATTCATTTCCTCATTTTCTGTGCCTATGCTACATATATTCCAATCACAAAATTATCATAACCCATTCAAAATAAAAATTGAAATAATAATAATTTTTATTTTTTTTTGCTTATTTTAGCCAATAAAAAAAATTAACATTGATTGGACGTGGGCTTTTTTTTTTTTTTTAACTAAAAAGCTTTCGTTAGCTAAAAAATGTGTACAAAAGAAAAAAGACTATTTAGTATCAGGGCAACACCTAAAATACAGGATAGCTCTGTAATACAAATCAGCACACTTACACTATAAATCTGAGAGTATAAGAGTTGCATCCATAAGACAACCAATAGATAACACTACTTAAAAAATAAGTGATAAGAACACAGAATATTAGCATCCATGTAAATTCCAATAATGGAAATGGATCGGTCAGATGCTTGATATACGGATAAGTCGGACCAAGACATCCCTACCTTCTGCAAACTGGCGGCAATTAAGCGCATCTTAATAAATTTGGAAGTTTTGTGAAGAATCCGCCGTATCTTGAGTAGATCAAGTCAAAAATCCTTCAACATGAACATAAATCCATACTCCAATTATAAAAACCTCCATAGGAAGGAGACATAACCTAAAAATACTAGTACAAAACACATGGACCTGAGAAAATACTGTATTATTTAGTGATAAAACCTATTATATAAAGAGAATATAGAGGAGGAGGGCCACCGCCGGTCGAGGAGGACCAGCAGCAGCCCGAGCAGAGGCCAATATCTGAGAAAGTGTTTTTCTTTGTTTGATACCGGAGAGAAGAGAGAAAAGAGAGAGAGGATGTAGGTTGGAAATGAAACACTATACTATAAATAGTGTTTTTTATATAGTATTGAGGAACGAGAAAACTTACATTTAGTGGGACTTAAACCTTAGTGCCCAGTTTCCAAAGAGTTTCCATTAGACTACGCTAGAAGTTTAATTTTATTTATTAATGTATTTCATTTATGATATTATTTTTTTTATTTTTAAATCAGGAAAGAGAAAGCAAATATCTAATTTTTAATTTATTGATATTTTAAAAGCAGCTATACTGTTAAACTAGTTTATTGATATTTTAAAAGCAGTTATGCTGTTAAACTACTCAACTTTCAAGATTTTTTATTTAAAATTTAAAAAATGCATTTCATTTAAGATTTAAAAAGTATAAAATGTTAAAAAAATTAAAGATAAACTTTTTGAATTTGGAAAGAAGAAAGGCAAGAATTGAATTTTTTTTTTTTACCTCTTAAAGCCTTAAAAGAGAGTTAATGCTTGTTGATCATTGGACTCTAGAGCCGCACCCAGATTTCTTCTTGCGCCCTTCAATGAGGGAAGTAGTTAATGTGCTTAATTTTGATGCTCCATTACCTCAGCTTCCATCAAAAGCTCATGGCCTAATACATTCTCCTCCTCCACAGGTGTCACCCCCATTGTTTTCTACCAGTTCAACTACTCTCAGAAAAGCTGTAATCCAAAATCCTAAACCCAGTTACCCCAACTGATTCTCGGAAGTTAACTATGTCTTCTACAGCCCCTCTCTTGTACAACCGTTGAGCTGCATCAAATGACTCATGCATTTTCAAGTATCTTCCACGTAAGTATGCTACCTTGCTTGGCTTTATCAGTTTAACAAAAGAAGGCAATTTGTAAAATGTATTGAGCATTTTCCATATAGAAAAATATCATTATTTTACCCACGAGCGGGTGAACGGAGTAGTGAGGGCTCCTTCCAGCTTAAGTAGTACGTCTCGAATTCGAACCTCCATAAACGCAGCTCCGTTAAAACTCGTAAGAGAGACTTTTGGCATCCTATTCGGGTCGAATTTGGATTAATCAGCACCCAATAGTAGTGACCGGATACCGGATGGTTTACACCATATATATATATATAAGTTCTGGCACCATATATATATAGAAGTTATGGCATTCAGTAGTCACAATGATTTTGACTAATCTGGATTAAATTAGGTAGACTTTGAGAGAGAGATAAGACTTTCTTAACTCCTATTTTTCTATACACAAATCTTGAACTCAAGACATTTTATAAGGAAATTCGAACGGTAAAATATACAGTTGGTCACTAAACTTTTTACTAAATTTCAGTTTGGTTACATAACTTTAATTTGTAATTTTTTGGTTACTAAACTTTAATTTTAATTACATATAACAGTCACTTAACTAATTCCGACTAATTTGATAATGTAGCAGACTGGAATTACCATATCATAGTTCAACTTAAAAAATTGACACGTTATAATGACACCTCAATGGCTCTATTACAATAATATTATAACTAATTTTAGTCATTATAATGACTAAAATTACCAAGAATATAATCGAAAATAATAAAAGAAATTAGGGATTAGTTGTGGTTTTATATAATAAAACCGCTAATGTGGTATTATAACGTGATAATTTTTTGAGTTGAACCTGTTATATGGCAATCATAGTCTACCACATCGTCAAAATTAGCCAAAATTAATTAGATGACTTTCCTGTGTAATTAAAATTAAAGTTTAGTAAATAAAAAATTATAAATTAAAGTTATGTAACCAAATTGAAAATTTAGTATAAAGTTTAGTGACCAACCGTATAATTTTCCCGAAATTCGAACTTTTCATTACTGAACTCGAGACATTTTATAAAGAAATTCGAACTTTTCATCACTTGGAGGAACAAACATATATTGGCAAGAGATACTATTATTTCAATGGCATACACACATATATATGGAAGCTATCAAAATCAATCAATTCTTATTTCATTAATTAATTTCATCTTATTTTCAAACACTCCCAAGTGCAAAGAAAGCAAACCATTCATGTGCATGGTTTTAAAAAACAAGAAATTAACTAAACTGTAAACACATAACAAAAACTTGAAGGGCTTAATTGTTGAAGCAAAATTTATGAACTGTGGAAATTACAGGACAGGTTTTGCTCCATGAGGGAGGCCATAGCCTGAAAGGGTAGGAGCATCAGTGCCGCCTCCACCTTGATTGGGCTTGACTTGTTGGTGTCCTTCTGTGCCATACCCTTGTTGCTTGTAGTCTTCTAAACTGCTGTATTGTACATACGGACTGGTCTTTACAGGCAATCCTTCCTCTACTTGTTTCTTTTCCTGATTTTCTTCCTTCTTCACCATCTGCTCACTGCTTTTTTCCATTTCCTGTTATTGTTGATTTTGTACTTTTTTTTTTCATGTTATATGTAAGCTAATGGTTCCTTATATACATGCACAAAGCAAAGGGTGTCCATGAGCTTGTCAAATTTTGCTCTGTTAGGGAATAGAGATCCATATTTTTCGTACTCTTTTGACTTAATCAATTTCACTTGCTTTTCTGTTCAACCCCAACACACCCAAACCCCCCCCCCCTCCTCTCTCTTCTCTCTCTCTCACTATTCAGAAGTCATAGACTTCTGAAATCTCCTTTGTTTTCTTAACAGATTTTTATCATCAAAATTATTCATATTAAATATTAGGGAAAAGTATAAAAAAGTACCTTGTGGTTTTAACCCTGATAAATTGGTATCCTGTACTTCAAACCGTTTGTAAATAAAATCAAACCGTCTAACGCCATTAAAAATGATGACGTGAGCGTACCTTGTGGTTTTAACCCTGATAAATTGGTATCCTGTACTTCAAACTGTTTGTAAATAAAATCAAACCGTCTAACGCCATTAAAAATGATAACGTGGCAAGGGGTATTTTAGTCATATCACATTTTTGAGAAAAAGAAAAAATATTTGTGGTTTCATTTTATGACTTGTGGTTTATTTTTATAACAAATCAGTACCCTCTTTCACAATATAAAAAAATAATTTATTTATTTATAATAACAAATATGAAAAAAAATTTATAGATGATTTTTTAGTGGCTTAATCAATTTTTTAATTTTATATAATTTTATAAGAATATAATTTTTTGCTATTTATATATATATATATTTGATCAATTTAAAAATTTATGTTATTAACGCAGTATTAATAATTTTATGACAAATAATATTCAACTTTTAAAAATTTATGTATTTTTTATTTAATTAATTTGAAACTTATATTATTAATAATTATTCAAAATTTTACAAAAATTAAAATTTAATTTTGTAGAATTGAAAAAAAATTTAAAAATTATAGATTCATAATTATAATATGCACACACTACACTCACATAATTAAAATTGATGTGCTGTCATAATAGTGAAAAATAGTACTTGCCATTTTTGCTTCAATTTAAATATTTTTACTAGTATTTGCTATTTCTAGCTATTTAATTTATGCATAAAAATCATCAGAAAATATTTAACAGGTGAATCATGAATTAGATAATAAATTTTCATTGATTTAGATGAATATTAATTATGAGTATTTAAATTCAAGATCTATCCAAAATTTAAAATTAAATAAAATAATTAATTATTATATTTTTTAATTACGTATAATATGCCAAACATTCACAGATAATATAATTAAAAAAAAAACTAAAATGATAATCGTCGATAATTCTCCCCAGTTAGACCCAATATTTCTTTTTTATTTTTTGGTTCAGTTTGAATATCTTAATTGATATTTAATTTTAATTATTGTAAAATTATTAATAATTTATTAATAAATTTTAAATTAATTGAATTAAAAATACATAAAATTCTAAAAAAATTGAATATTATTTATTAGTTATTACAATATTATTAATATTGTAATGATATAAATTTTTAAATTGATTATATATATATATAAATTTTTAGAATTTTAGACACACATATATATATAAGAAAATAAAAAAATATATTCTTATAAAATTATATAAAGTTTAAAAAAAATTGACTAGAGTATTAAGAAATCATTTATAATTTTTCTTTTCATATTTATTATTATAAATAAATAAATAAATTTTTTATTTTTTCGTTATTATAAAATAGGGTATTGATTTGTTATAAAAATAAATCACAAGTCAGAAAATGAAACCACATGTATTTTTTCTTTTTCTAATGACCAAAATACCCCTTGCCACGTCATCACTTTTAACGGTGTTAGGCGGTTTGACTCTATTTGCTAACGATTTGAAGCACAGGGTACCAATTTGTTAGGGTTAAAATCACATGTCAAAAAGTGATTATGGTTGAAACACATGGTACTTTTTTGTACTTTTCCCAATAATATATGTATAAAGTTTAAATATATTGTTTGTAAAAAAATATATATTGTTTGTAAAAAAAAAGGATGTACCTTTGATCTCTTTTGATCTCCTTTAAAATGTACTTTATAAAGTTTAAATATATTGATTGTAAAAAAAAAGTATTGTTTGTTTTATTTATTTATGAGAATTATTTGAGGATTAATTTGTATTTTTAATATTTTAGCAATTTTTTATATATTAACTTTCTATTTTTTTATAAGGGATGATTTTCTTTGTGAAATTGAATTGAGTGTTTTTGTTATATTATGTAACCGGCAATCAATGACTAAATGGTTATTGAACATATTCATTTTTTTATCAGAAAATCAATATTAAGTTTTAAATTTTTGTAATCAAGATTTTCCTCAATATGGTTGATTTATTTTACGTTTGTAATTTAATATAAAAGAATAAAAGAAAATTTGAATTCAACTACTTCTATGTTGGTGATAAATTTATCCATGATAAAATGTATTACATTTTTGACAAGTAGAAACCAGTTGCTTTCCATTGTGTAATTTAAAAAGTTTCACTGAGTTTGTAATGAATAAAAAATAAATTATAGCCGCTAAATTCAAAGGATGGGTTTTATATAATTTGTCCCTTTTCCTCTTTGTTAATACCTTGAACCCCTGGCAGAAATGGGCATAATAACGTATTTTACTGATGTATCATGTAGCTACTGGTTGCTCATGAAGCCTAAATTAATTGGTCTAGACTAAGCTACCTGAAATCTTAATATCGTAGGTGAAATCCATACCTGTAACACCTCAATGACTCGGATATATTTATTAGAATTATAGCCAACAATGCGACAATGTCTTAGATTATGAGGACGAGCTAACAATGCGACAATGTCCAAATATATATGTATAATTACATATATTTGGTTGATGAGCATGAGCCAAGCATGCCCGAAACAAGGTGGATAAGCGATTGTGGGCAACCAAAGACAATGGTTGATGAGCAAGACAAGTGATAGACAACGCATGAGCAACTCAAAGAGTTTTCGGTAACCAACTTTGAGGATAAGAGTTGGCTTAGTTTGCTGGCAGCAGTACTGCTTCTGTTGGTTTCTTTGGTAGTTACAGCAGCAGTTGCGTGGCCATGTGCTCGCAGCTTGAATGAGAGACCAAAAGCTTGTTTAATCAAGGATAAGTTACTCGGTTCAAACTTCAAAATGCATATGCATCAGTGCATCACCACATGGGAAGAGAAATTACAAAAGCACAGGAACAATAACTCAAAAGTGTCATTAGGGATTCTGCACAAAGATTGATCTACAGGGGGATAAAATTGTAAGAACTATCAGCAATGGACCTCCCCATTAATTAAACTATTACTGCACTACTGAAAATGCCATTGTACTAGCATATGAACCCCCTTTGATATGCCAACTGAACCTGTATCCTATATCTGGAATATCTCCACAAGGACATTGTAAAGGTAACCCAAGTTACTGCTACTAACAGCCGACTTTCCACTTTACAAATAAGCTATGCGCTATTGCCCATCTAGAGTTCCAAGAGCCTCTTTGAGAAGTTTTTGCGCTTCTTCTCTCCTCCTGAGTAAGGCGATGAAGAACCATTCAGAATAAAACATAATACGTCAAAGAAAATCAAAATTGAATATTGATCATTCTACCCTTAAAGAGAGCAAATATAACAAAAGCACTTGCCAAGCTAATATATACTTTCATGAACGTATGATATGAAAATACTAAAGTAAGGTTCACTAGCTAGCCTAAGTCTCAAATATAGTCTCTTACGATCCAAGTGAGAACAAGGAGAAATCCTCTAAAAAATAATAGTAAAATTTACCAAACACAATCTGCAGGCCACTAAGTCAAGAGAATACAGTACTGCTGTTTTTGCTCAGTGTTATTGCACTGAAAACATTTCAAAAGTTATCCGGATGACATGACAAAAACAATCAGTAAGGTATCACATAAAATAGAAATCCATTACCCGAAAAAATTTATCTACATCTGTCACCTAAAAATTTGTTTGGATTCTACTGGCTGTGGATTGTTAACAAGGCACTGATTCTTTGTAACAGAGGTGATAAATTAACTGAGACAACGGTATGACCACATTGAAGAATCCTTTTAGGACAGAAAGCCAAGATATAGAACAATATAAAAGCTTTAAATTCATAAATTTAGGCAGCAAAACACAGACAACGTGATACTCATAGAGTTACTGGTGAAATTAAAACGATCTCCAAGACAAACTGCAGGGAAATTTAGACATTATATGTTAAATTAAAACCCTAAAATAGTTATACTCCAGACATACAGCATAAACACTTGAGAGTCATAGAGGTGGAGTAAAAAAGCTCAAAACAATAACGAGTGTGATGTGATAGTTAGAATTGATTCACATGCCAGTCACTTCAAAAACATACCTCTTAATGTCCTCTACTGCTTGTTTACGACGTTGGATCTGAAGCTCTAGAATATGAATTAATGTAGCTCTAGCCTGGAGACGAAAAGCACCACATAATAAACTGGAAGAGGCAGAAGGAAAGAATACTGGAAACACACAAAACTATTTTACCTGATGAGGACGTAATGAATTGAGAAGATGATGCAAGTTTTTAAATATGAGAGAAATATCTTCAACTCTCCGAGCATATTGCGACGGTCTCTCGACAAGTACATCAGAAAGCTCTAATATGTGCAGCTGTAATTCTCTGTTAAGTGACCTCAATTCTTTCTTAAAATCTACAAATAATAACAACAGCTACTCATAAAAATGCCAGAGAAAATCCCTAATCAATTTAATTACTTATATACAACATCAACTCACCGACACTGGGGCCTTTAGGGTAAAGCTGACGGACTCCTTGCTCTTCTAAGCTAGGAAGCACATATTCAGTCTAAAAAAAAAACCATTAACGGTCAAGAATCGCCCGGGAAAATACAGTATAATGAAATTGAGAGGGATCTTACGGTGTAAGTGGCGCCGAAACAGTTGTAGGTGCCTTCAATTGGAGGAGGAGGTTCAGGTGCTGATTTAGGGTTTTGAGCGTAATCTTTGTACAGTCTGTAATACGGCGGCGGTGGAGGATATGTAGCTGTTGCCATTTCGATGTTTCTGGCGTTGTAGACGACGCCGTTCGGTTGGGCGGAGGCAGCCGGCCAGCCGCAGCGGGGGAGCCGAGAAGGGAGCTTTTTGCGGGCAGAGGCTGGTGATTTTTCGATAGCTCAAACGGCAGCGTATTGGTGAAATTAAATAACGCTTACCTTGTGAGGCCCGTGCGTCCGAGACTAAAAGGACGGTCCTACCAACTTTTAATACCAAAAGTCAATATTGCCCTTTCTCTAAAATGAAAAAAATACTAAAATTTTGAAAACAGAAATTGTTTTTCTTTATATCAATCTCTCCAAATAAAGGAAATAAACCAAATGTATAGATTTTGAAATTTAAATGTATATAATAAATAACAAAATAATAACATAGTCTATGAATAATTTATTGTATTGTATATTTTTTATTGTGGGACTCTAGATAAATAAAAATTAAATTGTGTTCCTTGCAATACAAATAACAAATTGAAATATATTTTTTTTCAAATATAATATGAAATAGATATTTAACAACTAAATTATTAATTAATTAAATTTATTTATATTTACATAAAATAATCTATATATTAATTATTTAAATTGAAAAGTATCCAAGTAGTTGTTCAAAATAAATTTCAAAACAATCAATAAGTAAGCGCCTAACTTGAATTCTTTTAGCTATCTGTGGACACATGGTCTGACCCAACTCATGAGACAAAAGCTCAAAAAGATAGGTCCAACAGTGTAAGGTTTGAAGCCCAGCCCATTCAAATGGCCTATCTCAACCTAATTCTAATTTAATAGATATATGTAATCTGTACACCTTATCAGATAAAAAAAATTAATTAATAAAATTGATGATAAGGATAATTTAGAAGGAAGTTGATTTAGAGTGAAACACTGACAGATAATAGATATCTATTTTTATAAAAGCCATGGATAGTTGAGGAAAGGAGGATCGAGGAGAGAAAAAAAATCACGTAAAAAAGACGCAGAGAGAAAAAAATTTCCTGGCAAAGAATCAGGAAAAAAAGAAGAACGCATATCCAAAAAGAAAGACTTGGCCTTACACTGTTGCAATCTGTCAAAGAAGCTTATGAGGGCCAACTACTTTTACAGTTATTTATTATTCTTTGGAGAATTTAATTTATAATTTGTGTTGCAGGCCTACACATTAAATAGCTCACGAACTATTAAACTGGGCTTTAGTCTATTTAAATTGTGATTTATTTATTTTTTATTTTATTTGCATGTAAATATGGGTTGTAACTCTTTTCTCCTCCCTTCCTTTCTTTACATGTGTTTTTATATTATTTTGATTATGTGTTGATTTACTTATGTTAAATGGTGTGGATGGATGTATTTATGAATGTGATGTATGTGATAATTGTGATGGACCATACCCAAATTATATGGAAATTTGATTAATTAATAACTTGGGCTAAAACTAAAATTTAAAAATTGATTGAGGCTCATTTCTATGTAATTAAGGGGTAATTAAGTAATTAAAAATAATAAAATATAAAACACAACCGGAGGCCGACTGTAAGGTTAGGTGGGCCATTCAAAAGCTCATACCCAGTTTCCGAACCCAATCTCTGAGGACGGCTGCTGGGCTCCCTCCGTGAAATCCAGTTGCTGTAAAAGTGTCCCGAATTTCACCCGGGTGGCGACTCCATTCTCCAACCAAAGCCTGTCAAAAGGCTCAAATTGTACTCCTAGTGGGCCTTGACCCAGCACAGTGTCGTGGTCGCCGAACACTTGAGCTCGCACTGAACCCCGCCGCCTATAGTGGCGACTCCACTAGGGATAAAGAAATTGATTCCAGTGTTTTATGTTTTATTATTTTTAATTGTCTAATTATTCCTTTTTCATTCACTACACCATTCTCACATACTGTGCACATAGTCCCAAATAACCCGATAATAGTTGTTGTTCTACTGACTGTGTTTTATTCAAACCTGGTGGCAGAGTATACAGCTATTGTCACTCATAGTGAGTACAATTGAGTAAGTCATTCGGACCTTTGAGTAGAGAGACGAAAAGAGAGTATATAAAGATTGTGGGAGCCTTTAACTTTACCCAAGACTCAGCTCATGTAGTGCCCTAGCAACTACCCTTAAGTTTTTTCTCTAAATGTATGTGTTCTGTTACCATATAGTAGTCTCATTCATAAAGCTCAAGCCCAATAATGATGAACTATTTTTTAGATTGGACTCTTGTCCTTCAATCATGGCCCGTTATGTTAGATTTTAGTTTTATGGAAGAGATATGCTACTTATTTATTCCGTCTCGATAGCTTATACATGTTCATTGATTTTATTATCCCCTGTTGATAATTAAAATACAGACCAAAAATTCAAGGACAAGAGACTTACCTTGAACACTTGTATGGGAGGAATAAGGTTGGAAGGCGTTGTTATTGAGACTTATGTATGTTTGCTATTTGTGTATTTATTTTGTAAACTCTTTATAAAAAATAAAAAAAAATTATTTGCATTTCATGCATACATGCCACTCATTTTCTGTTCAAAATGTATTTTTGTAGTCGAAAGTCTCCTCTATTTGTAAGTAAGTTAAGGGTAATTTGATCCCCTAATATTAAGAATCCACTTAGTCAGTTGAGACCACACTGTAAGAGAAACAGAATATTAGAACCCTTCAATTTTGATCTAGAATCCCTCAGGCAAGAAATTTTGAGGGAGTTCAGGGATGATGTGTGACAAATATGCACATAAATGATTACTGAGATGTTTTGAAAGAGGCCTATGGATGAAGAAGACTCTGAAACCAGAACCATAGTCGGTGAACCGCTCAAAGAAAAATAGAAAGTAGTAGAGAATTCAGTTGAACCCAAATGGAAGAAAGATATAAAAAAACAGATGGATCAGCTGCAAGCTATGATGAAAAAGTTTGGGCCCAACCATGATTTTTTTGACCTGGATCTGGAAGAAGATGAACCACTGCCCCTAAAATACAGGTTTTCTGACATCAAGAAGTACGCCGGGACAGACGATCCTCACCTGCATCTCCGATAATATGTCACTTTCATGAAACTCACTGGACTGACCAAGGTACAAATTATTAAGCAGTTTCTAATGTCATTGACTGGAACTACTGTTAAATGGTACTATACCCTGGATGCACATATTCAACAGAGTTAGAAGGAGCTTTGTTCAGCTTTTGTCAAACAGTATGGGCTAAATTCTCAGTTTGAAGTCTCCCTCAAAGAATTACAGAACATAAGGCATAAGCCTGATGAATCCTTCACAAACTTCCTGAATAGATGGAGAGGAAAGTTGGCTCTAATGAAGCATAAACCTATAGAATCAGATCAACTACTCATAACTGCAGAAGCCTGCATTTCATCTATCACTGACAAGCTGAAGAATATGGGTATTAGGAATTTTGAGAAATTATACTGCTTTGGTGTACAAATTGAGAGTGATATGAAGCTGGACATTCATGAGTGGCTATAGTTTTCTCATATGGCTATAACAAAATCTAAATAATGTTTATTGTAACTTTTCCATTTTTGTATTAATGAATGTCAAATTGCTTGTTTTATGTGATTATGAATTTTTTATGATTATGCATGCTATGTTATACTTGAATGAGAGAGAGAGACTAAAAAAAGAAAAGAAAAGAAAGAAAAAAGAAAAAAAATTCATCGAATAAAATGGTTAAATATTAAGATCGATTTTTAATTTCTCTTTGGGCATCAAATCTTTTGCTTCTCCTTTGCATTGACCCTCTTAAAAAAATAATGAAAAGAACAAAATAATAAAAGAAAAGAAGAAAGAGAACTGAAAAGGAAAAAAAAAAGAAAAGAAATGAAATGAAATAAAAGAAAAAAAAAAGAAGAGAAAGAAGAAGAATGAGGGAAAATAAAGAAAAGAAAAATTCTGAATGTCACCCATCTTTGAGAAAGTCGATCCTTATACAACCATTAAAAATTATAATCTTCGCCTAAACCAAAATTAAAATTCTCTTATAGCATCCATCTTCACCAACTTTCTAAAATCTTTGTGAGCTGAAAAATAGTTGGCCAGAAAATCTGTAAGAGGCTGGTCAATAACAAGCATAATGTAGTGTGCACAGTTGTAATAAATGAGTAATCATATAAAATGAGCATGATTGACGTGATATTAGCACACAAAGTATCAGACATGGACTCCTTTGGATCAGCAGCAAATTCTTATGATCAACAGTTAAAGTGGCAACACAAGACATCAAACAGTCAGTCGCATGAGTATCAAGTCAGTAGTGAGTAACGAGCACATCACAGCAGCATGGATATCTAGCAGTCAGGCCGACCAACAAGAGTTAACCATTATTATAATTTTACAACCACCCAGCTAGATTGAAAACTCTCAGAAAGGGAGCGATCTAGGCAAAATAGGGAAAATAAATAAAATAAGAAAAATAAAAAGACCTAGCTAGGTTTCAAAACTCTCAGAAAAAGGGTGGCCTAGGCAAAAGAGGTAATATAAAAATAAAAATAGTTGCAATTTCAAGTTGGGGGGCAATCAAGTGGACTTTAAGAGTAGCAAAATCTTACTGGGGGCAGATGGAGTGTTTCTTTCACATTGAGCATACTCATAATAGTCCTGCAACATTCATGTATTTTTAGACCACAATCAAGCCCAAAAGGCATTTGTTGTATCATTGTTCTAATTTAACCATGAAGGGTCTAAGTTTTTATTTCCAATAATATTAGTCTCAATGGCAGTCTGTGATGGACTCAATTTGTAAATTTAGCTTCTATGATATAAGAGGAAACCAATTTTCCAAAATAAGCTCTAAATGGAAGAGGCATTTGACTAATCGCTTGTTTTACAAAACTTACTTTTAAATCTCATGCATACATGCATCACACGAAGTTGTGTTTGTTAAAATTATTTTCACAAGTTTTTGAGAATTACAATCATATATACATCAGTTTAGTTGTTTAAAAAATGACATTTCGCCTGACGCCCGAAGCGGTTATACGGCTCATTTCATATATTTTTGCCTGATGCCCGAAGTGACTATACGGCTCATTTTACTTATTCTTGCCTGACGCCCGAAGTGGCTATATAGTTCAACTCATTTGTTTCATTCATTTTTTTCTGACACCGGTGGTGGTGATAAGGCATTTTTCTCTTCTCGAAGCCTCTTGGTTTTTGACGCCAAGGTTGGACGGTGACCCCAGATTGAAGCCTCTTGGTTTTTTATACCAAGGTTGGACGGCGACCCTAGATTGAAGCCTCTTGGTTTTTAATACAAGGTTGGATGGCGACCTCAAATTGAAGTCTCTTGGTTTTTGACACCAAGGTTGGACGGCGACCCCAGATTGAAGCCTCTTGGTTTTTGACACCAAGGTTGGACGACGACCTCAAATTGAAGCCTCTTGGTTTTAACACCAAGGTTGGACGGTGACCCAGATTGAAGCCTCTTGGTTTTTGACACCAAGGTTGGACGACGACCTCAAATTGAAGCCTCTTGATTTTTGACACCAGGGTTGGACAGCGATCCCAAATTGAAGCCTCTGGGTTTTTGATACCAAGGTTGGACGGCGACCTCAAATTAAAGTCTCTTAGTTTTTGACACTAAGGTTAGACGGCGACCCCAAATTGAAGCCTTTTGGTTTTTAACACTAAGGTTAGACGGCGACCCCAAATTGAAGCCTTTTAATTTTTGACACTAAGGATGGACGGCAACAAAGTTAAACCTCTCGGGTTGCACCCCGAGGATGACAGTTGACGGAAATGGTTTGGGGTGTCCTCTCAGTTAGTTAACACCAAGGATGACGGGCGAAAACCCTAGCAGCAAATCTCTAACCTCTTGATTTTCGTATTTAAATTTTTATTTTATTTATATATTAAAATAGATATATAAATATGATTAAAAAATGTAAATATAGTCTTAAACTCAAATAAAATAATATTAATAAGAATACAACACCATCTATGTTTAAATCAAATATTTACTTTGATTATTCATTAAATTAAATTGAACATTTAGGCTCCGTTTGTTTACGGAAAATATTATGTCTCTTGAAAAATATTTTTCAAAAAAAAAGTATTTTCCAGAAAAATATAATATTTTTTTATATTTGACTACAACACTAGAAAAATAGTTAAAAAGTATTTTTAGTATTTAGTTTATAATAGATTTTTTCCTAAATTATACAATATTACATATAAATGGTAACATTATTTTTTATTTTTTCTCTCTATTTATATTTGATAAGCATTCAAGTCTTGGAAAATAACTTTCCGTTTTCAAAATGGGAAGTTGTTTTCCAATATTTTTAAGTTATTTTCCTTTGACTAATAACTTATTTTCCTTTGACTTATTTTATTTTGGTAACCAAACATTAGAAAATAAGGAAAAATATTTTCGGGAAGAATATTTTCCGTAAACAAACGGAGCCTTA
>CATIWO010345360.1:0-15179 GCA_949673435.1 Macaranga tanarius | reverse complement strand
ATATAAATAAAAATGAAAATATAAAAGAAAAAGAAAAGAAAAGAAAAAGCAAAATTTGTGTGAAACGTGTGTCGAGAACTCCGGCCGGATACTAACTTGCATAAACATGCATTGTTACACCATATTTGCATACATACATGGCATTGTGATTTATTATATATGTTGTTGAATGTGAAAATTATGTTATGAATTGAATGTGAGAACTTTGGTTGTAAAGGATGAGTAATGTGATGATTGATGGGGTGTAGATATTGAGTTATAAGCACCCAAGTATTTATGCGAGCATTTGCTAGATGGTTATTAAAATGATGAGATTTGGTGTACATGAGACACCAACAATGTTGTTTGAATGTTTAAAAATCTTGTTGTGATGTTAATGGATGTTCGGTGTGGATTAGGGTGTTTAGAATATAATGTTGTAACTTGAAATGAGTTACATTCATATGCTTTGACATCACTAGTCACTTCAAGGGTAATTTTGTCAATACATATAAATGAATTTAGCCTAGGTGTTTTCATGAAAATTTTAGCCCTTTAAATTAACTTTCCGTAGCTTTTTGAATCACTCGAATCCGAGTTCGGTAGAGGGAGTTATGGCTGAAAGAGTGCAGCATGGTCTAAGGAGTCGAGTCAGGCGAGCCTCTGTGTGCCCTTGCCGACTCGGCAAGACTCTTGCCGAGTCGTGCCTGCTAGCAACGTTGCCGACTCGTGCTGACTCGGCACGAGTCAACCTTCTTCCCTTCACTGAAGTCTTCGTATTTTGACCATAACTTGAGCTGTAGACCTCCAAATGAGGCGTGGTTTGAAGCTACGGAAACGTTAAAGAGTCTTCTACAAGTTCTAAGTTTTAAAAATTTCCAAAATATATTTCTAAAATTCTCTAATTTAGCTTGAAATTTTAGTCTCACTTACACCTTTGTCGTTTGGACTCCCATGTGCAGTCTAAATGTTAAATTCTTGTATTTTGATGTGTTATAATATGTTCTATGTGTTTTTCTTAGTTAGTTCTTGAGAAAAACTATATGTTTGGTTTTATTAATAATTACTTATTGAGTGGCAAGCTCATTCCTTTGCAAATTGTGGTTTTCAGGCGGGTTAATTGAAAGCTTGAAGTGGGTTAGTCGTGAGATCAGGTGGATCACAGGCAGGCTTGGTGTCGACATCTCCATCTTCATGAGCATCATCATCATAACATTCAAACATTTTGTATTTGAATAATATAAATATTTTGATTTCAAACTATGTATGTACATAAAAATATAAGGTATATATTACAAGAGTTTGGTATAAATACATGTCTTTTGAGAAAAATTTTCATATGCCACGGGATTGATGTAATGTATGGACACTTGTATGTAGTACTTAGAGGGTGCTACAATACACATGCCCCACTTAGATGCAATCCATAACTCAACTCCCCAGCACTTGAAAATAATATATATGAACAGTGAATCTAAAAAAATACGGGTGTTACACAATATTTTTCACATATTATTTTTCATTCATATTTTCATAATTTTATAAATATTCAATAAACAATATATATATATATATATATAAACTTATTAAAAATAAATGACCTACATTTTAATTAGATAAAAAATTGAAAATATACATAATTTTAAAATTTTTTAATAAATTTAATTAGATTATTTTAGCAATTATATGGATTTATTTGTTAAGAATAAAAATTATAAGCATTAAAAATAAATATTTTAAAATTACAAAGACCAAACTGAATATTTTTTAACATCAATTATCTCTATCCGTTTAATAAGGAATAAATATGTTGGTATATAAAAGTATATGGTTGCAATGTGCTAATTTTTTTTATAAATGGGGCAATATAAAATAAATTAAAGTACAGAAAGTAAAGTATGTGTTTTTCCTTTTAAAAAGCACCCTTTTTATATCTTCTATTTTATCTTTGGTACTACATCTAGAACATTGATCCTCCCAAATCCCAATCCAAAAAACATTTATAACAAGTTCAAAAATTTTAACAAATACATTGATGGTTTGTTCACCAACTTTCATTTAATGATAGGAGTCGAGTTGGTGAGGTGGTCCATAACCATAACCATATCTCTTAAGTTTTTGTGCTAGGCTCAATGAATATGCAGAAGAAGTAGACGAGTGCCCTGGATTGGTTGTACTGTACGTAAATGCTATACATACGGAGACTAAAACAATAATTGACTCGAGTTGTTTATAAATACTAGACATTATAAATAAATAAATTTAATTTATATATTTTTGAAAATATTTAAAAAAATTATAAATTCTAAAAGAAGCTATTTAAAATATAATTTTTTTAGCAATTATTTATTCATTCTTTAATTTTTAGAAAATAAAGAAAAAATTAAAGATAATAATAGAAAGTGGAAGCAATATAGAATTTTGAGTAATGAAATAGTAATTTATATAGTAATGACAGTCATAATAACTCTTTTATTATGTTAAGAAAAATGACGGAACATAAAAAAATTATATTAATTTAAATTAAATATATAGAAATCTAAAAAATTTTAATTTAATAAAATAAAAATTAGCATTACATATTTACTGAACAAAGTGAATAATTGAAATAAAATAAAAAAGATGAAGGGTAGAGATTTTGCACTCCCTCTAATTATATTTGCACTCTACATTGATTTTTCTATTAGAAATAATGATCTTATTAGCCTCTATTAAAAATTCTATTTCTACAAATTTAATTAATTTTTATGAAATGTTCCTTTTAATTAATTTATTTTATATTAATTTTCTATAAGTATAATATTTTCAATACTGTATGATATTATTTTTAATAAAAAAATAACTAAATAAAGAAAAATTAAATTAAATACACTATGAAAAAATTTAGTAAATAGTAAATGTCCTACATAAATACTTAAAATATTAATACAATTAAAAATTTTAAAAGCTTATATATTGTGTAACTAAATTTTATATATATATATATATATATATATATAATAAAATTATAGCAAAATAATTGAACAATAAAATAAAATAACGTAACAAATTAATAAAATTGTAAATAGTTCTTAGTGATTACAATATAAAAACTATTAAATCATAGTAAATTATTTATATTCAAGTTATTAAATATTTCTCTTTTATGAACAATTAAATAATTTTTATTTTAATATTAATCATCGTAAAATGTATATTTTACATATTTTAATCAACTAGTAAAATATAATTCTTTTGAAATAAAAATAATTAAGTCATTTATGTTGTAAATAAAGTTAAAACGGAGTACAATTGTAAATAGAAGTTAAAAAAATCTCTACTCAAAGATGAATACATTTTAAAAAAGATAAGTACAAAAATATTAATTTTTGTGATGTCATATGTCAAAAAATTTAAGAAAAAAGGTTAAGTAAATTAATAGCATTTAAGTAATAAAATTTGTTACAAGTCATGTTATGATTTCTCTCTCCTCCAGTATCTACAAAATTCAGTTTTTAATTTTAATTAAATTCTTATAATTTAAAAATAGATTTACTAATAGTGTCATTGTCTATAGCGTTTAGAATCATTTTCTAAAATAAAATTATGAAAATTTTGTTTTTATTTTTTTATTTTTCCTATTATTATTACCACTAAAAACTACGATGGATGGACTTATTTTTTCCTCCTCTATTAAATTGTATTAAAATTTAAATTTTTAAATACTTAAAAAAGGGAAAATCACGAGGTGTAAAAAATTTTATCACCTAAGTACTATAAGTATGAAACCATAAAATATTAAAGTGTTAAAAAAAAAACCCCACAGACTCTTGATGATGAAACACTTATTCCTATATCTTATGGTCTAACTTCTAAGTGTTTCATCATAAAGAGTCTGTGGGGTTTTTTTTTAACACTTATATATATATATATATATATATATATATATATATATATAATTATAATTATTTGATAAATAAATTGAAGTTAAATTATATAAATTTCAATTTGTGAGACTTATAAATAAATTTGAATGAAAAATTGTGAGCTACTTCGGAATTTTCATGTAATAATAATAAATTAATATTAGATATATAAAAATTATTTTTTACTTATAATAAATGTAAGAACTATTTAAAAATATTATTATTATTAGAGTAAAATTTTAATTTTTTAAAATATATTTTAGCGCATGAACTATTATTTATAGAAGTATTAGGAATGGGCAAATTGCCAATGGTTGTTTAACATATTATTAAGACCTAATACATCTGCAACTTCCTATATTTGACATTTACTATTAATTTGCCTATCCAACTTATAAAATGATCAAACACTTAGTCTTGCTATAAGTAAGATTTATTGGCACTTTTTAGACTATTTGAAGCGTTTAAATAGTTCTTTATAAGTTAAAATGAAACTATTTAGAGACATAAACTAAATAAAAAGTAATTATAAGTTATATTTTTAGTACATTAAAGTGTAAAAATGATCAATTCAGAAGTTGAAGAAGTAAAATATTAAAATGCACCAAGCTTAAAGGATTGCAAATGTACCATAGTTGTTATTTGTTCCCCCTATGAAGACCATACAAAAATAAGTGAATTATCATAAATCAATCACAAACTTAAAGCAACATCATAGCCAGGTAATAACCGGAGCTGAATCCTTCATTTCAGTTTTGGAAAGTTCATTACAAACATTCATCCCTGTGGTCAGTTCAAGTAACAGAATATGTTGATTGTGCCACCACCTGCAAAATGATTTGTTTATTCATGTATTTATTTATTTTCAGTGTCACCATAGCTGATGGCTTCAAATTCAATTGGAAGTTAAAACAATTCTAGTCATGTTATTAGTTATTACCGTAGAGAGACAAGAGTGGAGTGGTGTACATATCCATTACCATGGTCTGCCCAATTGCTGCTTCTGGGATTACATTAAGATTAGCCTATTTACCAAAAGAACTGTGAACATACACTTCAGTTAGATCAGGATTTCATATTACCAGGTTCTATTGAACAAAAGGATATCTAGAAACATAAAATTCCCTTGTCCGGGAGGCTCCATCCCTGGCCAAAATCCCTTCAAGATCTCCAATAATTCTCGCCAACCATATTTCCAAGTTTCTCTGAACTTCCTTTAAGTTGTTTCTAATGGAGTCGAAGGAACGTCTTGTGGTGAGCTTGGCCTGGCTTCCCAGTTCATCCCCATAATAATTCTTCCCAACCTCAGTTTGTAATGCCATCAGCTTTTGCCCAGTTTCAGAGGCACGCTGTTGAAGTCGAAATGCTTCAAGTAAAAACTCTGTCTGCCTTTGTGTACGGAACTCTGAGCTGAGTGAAGGTTCACATGGATCACTCGCTTGCTGCAAAATCATGAAAAAAGGATAAGGACACATAACCCTTGATAGAAGTACCAACTTCAGAACAAACACCAGACTATTAGAAAGCTACAGCTCTTCATGCATATATGCTTGCACATACACATATATCAGAGAGAATAGAGATGTATAGAGAGTTGAGTTCCTGAAAATGAAAATTTTTCCGAATAACAGCAAACAAGTCAACTGCCGAATCAATAGGTCCATTCAAAAGTGCATTTTAAGGAAAGGATAGCAGGAAATTATTCTTTTAGTTTGTTTATAAATCCATCTCATCAAATCATAATTTTTCTAATCAAGGCCCACAATGAAAACAATAAATCTTAGGGAAGCTGACAAGTGATCTGATTATTTATATTTATCATTTTGTGATGATTGGAGATGCTTCAAACCATTGAACAGCTCCACACACACACACACAAAACAACAACAACAACAACAACAAACAACTGTCTACTATAATTTGAATGAGGCTTAGTGACTGCTCTAACATGCAACTGGTTCACAACATAAAACTTATTAGCAATCCCCACCAGGCCAATTAGTAATTTCTACAAACAAATTGAGTTTCACAGGTTAGGAGTAAATGGGACATCAGCATTAACACATTTCTTCATAAAAAGTGCATGCCCTACCATTTCAAAGGTTAAGCCTAAAAGATGAATAAAAATTATAACGCTTGATCTAAATAATATGGTTCAATGTGCACAATGGATGGAAGAATAATTAGAAGTAGTAATGAAAATTGTGAATATCACAGAGCACAAGGAACAGAATTTATATGCATTACCATTCTTCTGCATAGATCATCAATCTTCCCTGCAAGAGCTTGGTATCTCTTTGCCTGCTTCCTCATCAGCGATGGAACCTTCGATGGATCAGTTTTGCCAACATTCTCCAAGTTCAGGAGTTCCTGTTCAAGCAATTTTAATTTAGAGGAAATGCCTGTTGATTCACCATCTACCTTCCATGGAGACTCCCTTCTGAACAGGAAATTGAAATCACCCTTTCATCAGTTGCAGCATTGCAAGTATACTTCATGAACAATTACAGCCACAATATTAAATTTACCTTGCTACAAAATGCTTTATATGATAGAGTGATTCAACGGGTTCATAGTGCATATCCTGCAAGAAACTTTCAATATTAACAACAGTAGAAATAAACATTTAAAGTTATCTTATGTGTAATCCATGGTAAGCCATAGACAGAGTCATGCTCAAACTATTGATGTAGTAGGGACAAGGTAAAAGGTCAGCAAGAAGCCAACAACAAACAGTTTCGTCCGCACCCAATGTTACTGTCTATCATGAACAAAGTAGAACTTAGATCTAATATAGAAGACCTCTTGCAGATGCAAATCAGCCAAACCTAATAATTCTTATCCTCCAAACTTCCAAAAACTTTAGCTGATAAATTGTATCAGATATTGCCACATGGCAAAGTAGTCTTGGTAGTAACAATTAGATGCCATATTTTGCAAGTCCCAAAAGCTAAACTTGTATTTCACAGACCTTACCCCATGTAGACTAAGTGTGCAATTAACAATGTTCTCATGTTAAATACTTCAAACATAATTTGCTATTATGGAACTCTTAGGCTAATATATGAAAAATGGAACAGAATAAGAATGTCATTATCCTTCAAAACAGTTATACACTTGTCATGACTTGTAAGTAGTAACTTTGAAGTTGCATTGTTTTTTCAGGGTTGAATTGCATGATAACAGTTTCACAATTCAAAGATTAAAACATACTATTTAGAGGTTTTTGTAAGGCAATGTTGCTATGCATTGGAAATGATAAGCAGCACAAGCAGCAATTGGTGAACTAATGTCTAAAGCAGAGATACATCAACAAGTAAAAAGAGCCCACTTCAAATATCAATAAAAAGAAGTCAAGAATAATAGTGCAGAAAGTAATGACTAATAATATCCAAGAAAAACAGAATTAGCAAAAGACCTGCCATAGAGAAGGTTTGTCAGCCCAAAACTTAGAAGCAGAAGGCAAGAAATCAGAAGTAAGACCCCCAGCAACAGCAGCACCAGCACCACCACCACCACCATTAATAGGCTGTTGCGTATAGACAAAACTAACATTGTCGTCATCCCTAGCATAACACTCCCTATTCCTACAAGGTCCAGAAACATCATCTTCAACCTCATCATCCTCACCACCACCACCATAAACATTGTTGACAGCATTTCTCGACATAAAACCAATCATTTCCTCTCTTTCACCAACTTCTCTTTCCAAATCTTGAACTCTAGCTTTCCATTCTTCTCTCTCAGTTTCCAAATCTTGAATTCTTGCTCTTAGAGAACCTATTTCCTCACTATCAGCATCGATCTGGTTCAACAGGCGCTTCTCCTCAGCTTGCCAAGCGTTCCTATGACTAGCAAAGATCTCAACAACTCTTGCATTTGCTTTTGAGTCTTCTTTTCTTCTGGATTTCATTTGCTTTAGCTGTTCTTCAGCATGGAATAGGCGTAAAGACAGGTCTTTTATTTGGGTATGTTGCTTGTGTACTAAAGAGATGGAGTTTGTGGGTAACAATGCTAAGGAAAGACCGAAGCTTAGGCCTAAGTAGGAGGAGACAGTTTGTGGGTCGTCTTGATTTTGTTGTTGTTTAGATTCATCCGCCATTACAAGTTTACAACTGATAATGGATGCAAGAGAAGAAGAAGAAGAAGAAGAAGAAAGAAGAAATGAGCTGAAGAAGCTTTGTTTTAGTTCATTAAAGCAATTTTGTTTGTCGCATTATTATTAGAAAGCGAAAATTACAAAAAACTGAAAGCCTTTTCTTTTTCTTTTAAGAGTAGAAAGGTAGAAAGGGGCACCCCTAGCCTACTCTTTGTCGCATCATAATATTTGTCCCACTACTGGACCTATAATGGTGGCAGTGTCCACTACTTTTTTACCTTACCCCCTCTTTTTCCAAACGATGCGAATTCAGCCCTTGCGTGTAGGGGTGAGAAAAAAAAATCCAAAACCGACTAATCCAACTGAATTAAACTGGGTAAATTGCACAGGCCGTCCCTAAGTTTTGACCCATAGTCCATCACCGTCCTAAACATTTAATTCGTAACCAAAAACTCCTTAAATTATTATTGAATTGTAACTAAAGTCCTTCCGGCCGTATTTTCGCCTAATCACTCACCGGAGCGTTGACGTGGACATACAGACGTGCCACGTCAGCAACTTTCATGCTGAAGTGTCGCTGATGTGGACGCCTCAACAACTAACATCCTTCCTTCGAGAAATTATAGAGTGATCCAGGTCTTTCAACTCACACTGCTGAGTTGGAAGACCAATCCAATAAAATCAAAACACTTGGATGAAGTGATAAAATTTTTTATAATAAATTAAAAAATAGATTCCTATAAATATGGGTCACTGGTGAACTTATTTAAAAAAAACTCTCTCACTCTCCCACGTTCTTAATTTGTTTTTTTTTAATTACTTTATTTAGATGTTTTAATTTTATTGGATAGGTCTTCCAACTCAGCAGTGTGAGTTGGAAGACCTGGATCACTCTAAAATTTCTCCCTTCCAAGCCCCTGAAGTTCACAATTAATTGTAAAAGATCTTGTTTTTCTCTGCATTTCCCAAACTGGAGGATTCTCAAAGTTTTTTCATGTACGCCATGTTCACTCTTTATATTAGATCCAAATGTTACATTTTAGTTTTTTGCCCTTAATTTTTTGATAATCAATCTGAGATCTTTTGTGGGTCACAATTTTTTTTATCCCAATATCTTGTTTTTCAATGATTTGAATTGAATCTTTTATTATTATAATAATAATTCATGTCAATGTGGTTACTGGGTATGTGATAATGTTAATATTCTATTGTAAAGGTTCAAGCTTTATTGAAAACCGCGATCCAGAATTTAAGCAGTTGCTTAAAAAAAAAAAAAAAAAAAGTGTACATGGTGAAGGTTGAAGGGCAAATGTTCTTTTGATATTAATTTAGTTTTGAGAAGTAATTGTAAAAGATGGCTCCAAAGCAGTAGCGGATGCAGCTGCATGGATGTTTAATGTTTCTCCTTCTGTTGGGATTATTATTGTCAATAAAGCCTTGATGGCTGCTTATGATTTTACTTATGGTGAGCCTATTTCATCTATTGTTTCCCTTTTTTTAATGGATGAATCGGGTAATTTGCAGAGAAGCTCTTATTCTTCATCACCAGACATGTCTTTCGCTTTCTCTTTCTCTTTCTCTATGTTTTTTTTCATTAACTTACTTCACTAAAACCATTTTTTTTATATAATTGCAGTTCCCAAATCACAATTTAACTCTGAAAGCAATTTCTCCTGCACTTTTTGTGGACAAGTCTACTAATTACTGGGATGTCCCTCTCTCTATGCTCATCCACCTCGCTTCTGTTCCTTCTGACTCTGGCCCCAGTTACCATTTGTGCTGTCATAATAATTCTGGCTCCCTAAAGCTTTTTGGCGGTGGCTATACCTTGGTTATTCCTCCCTCGCTGCTTCTCGGTTCATCATAATTCTTTTTTTTTTTGTAAAGCTTTTTGGTGGTGGCTATACCTTGGCATTTCTTGTTCATCTTCGTCTTCATTTTGGTGTCCATTTCGTGTTCGAAGCAGAAGCAGAATTTTAAAATGTAGCAGATGAAGTCATGAACCGGCATTAACAATGAAAGACCTTAAGCAGAGCCATCTGCTGTCAGCTTCTTCTACCTCTTCCTCATCTTCCTCATGTCTTCG
Source organism: Macaranga tanarius (assembly GCA_949673435.1). NCBI lineage: Eukaryota > Viridiplantae > Streptophyta > Magnoliopsida > Malpighiales > Euphorbiaceae > Macaranga > Macaranga tanarius. Next base: position 5,110 of record CATIWO010345360.1, on the reverse strand, counting down.
TCTTTCTCTCTTGCTCTTCATCTTTGTTGTTGTTGTTATTGTTGAATTTTTATGATTTGGATCTATAATTATTGTGATCTCAGAAGGCAAAGTAGAAGTAGAAAGGATGTAGTTAAGGTGTTTGTTAAAAGTCTTAGGTGAGAGTAGCTTTGATAATAGGTGTTTGTTACCAATAAAATGTTGCCACATAGTCATATTTTTTATTATTAAAAAAATTATATATTTTTTTTGCCATGTAGGCGTCCATGTCAGCACGAAGGTTGCTGACGTGGCACTTCAGTATGTCCACGTCAGCGCTTTGATGAGTGATTAGGCACAAAAACAGCCGGAAGGACTTTAGTTGTAATTCAATAATAATTTATGGAGTTTTTGGTTACGAATTAAATGTTTGGGACGGTGGTGGGTTATGGGTCAAAATTTAGGGACGGTCTATGCAATTTATCCAATTAAACTATATATAGATTTAGTTTGATTTTAGTTTTTGACACTAAAAATTTCAGTTGGCCTATTCAGTTTCGGTTTTAATTTAAAAGACTGAAAATAACCTAACCAACCCACTTAAATATATATTTATTATAAAAATATTAAATAAAATATATTGATTATAAAAAAGTATACATAAATATTAAAATTATAAATAAAAATATTTCTTAGTTATATAATTAAAGAATAAGCTTAAAAAATTATAAAATAATAAATAAATAAATAAAAATTTTATTTAAAAAATAAAATTAATTAACCGAATAACCTAACCAAGTCGGTTCGGTTTTTAAGGATGATCGGTTTGGTTTCGGTTATGCATTTTTGAAGGTTCAGTTTATTGGGTTGGTTCGGTTCTTGACCGAAACCGACCATGCACACCCCTACTTGCGTGTGTTTTTTTTTTCAATCAACTAAAGTTTACCTTTGGAGCAAATTACTTGGCAGAATCGTATAGGGTGTGCAAGCCTTCCGAGTTGATCGAACTGAAACATTCAGTTCAGTTTGATTTTTAATCATTTTTGAATTTTCATTATCGAATCGAATTGAACTGAAATTTGGTTTGATTCGGTTCGATTTTGTATTTAAAAAATTCGATTAACAAAATTAATTGAATTTTTATTTTTATATCTATTTAAATATTTTAAAAATAATATAATAATTTAATATAAAAGTACTAAAATAATTAATATTTTAAAAATTTTGATTTGGTTCAGTTGGTTCAGTTTTTATTATAAAAATTTTGATTCAATTCGGTTTTTGGGTTGATTTTGTTCGGTTTTCATAAATTTTAGTTCGATTAATTTGGTTCGGTCAAAAATTTTTTCCAAAACCGATAGAATGAACACCCCTAGAATCGTATTTGAAAATTAAGTTTTTTTATATATTTTTTAATTTTAATTTCACCAACATTTTAGGCACTATTTTAAAATTTTCTATTATTCTCTTATATCAAAATATATTTGAGTCCTCTATTTTATTAAAATAAAAAATTTAATTCATCAATTTTAGTTAGTCTTTTAGTTCAATGAGGGCAATCTTTTCCACCGTATCCAATTTTTTAAATAATTCTCACTACTGTATCCAACATTTTTATTTTCAGTATTTTTTTAAAAAAATTATGGTTTCATTTATTAATTAAGGGAATAAAAAAATTAAAATAATAAAAGTATTATTTTATTTTTATAGCAATCTAATATTATAAATTAATAGAGTTATAACTTATTACAATTATAATAAAATTTTTATTTTAATAATTATATAACACTTTTTAAAATATTTTAATATTGTAATTAACTATAAGAACATAATAGAAGAGAACTCCCCTTTTTAAATTGATAATAGCAGGATTTAAAAGTGATATTTATATTATATGGTCAAAATGTACTTTTTAACCATACACACCACTTTGAAGTTACTCTTATTTTTTATATAATTTATGGCTATAGTCAATTTTTAAACAAACAATTTTTTTTTAGAAAATTAAGTTTAATTTTTTTACTATATTTACCAATTATTTAAAATCACACAAAATACTAACCCTCTTTTCTTTTCTTTTTCTTTCTTATTTTTTTATTAAAAAAATTTCATTATTAGCCGCCGCTGATTATCTCTTAGATCGATAATACTCTCCTATTATTATTTTTTTATTTTATTTATTTTATTCCATTTTATTAAATTCAATAAATATAAATATCTAATTTTTTGTTGGATCTATTGAATTTTCCTTTAAAAAGTCAATATACTTCATGAAATTTGGTTGTTTCTCCTTTTATGGAGTTCGAATATTTTTCTATTATAAAAATTATGTTGATATTTCTACAATTTAGACTCATATAACGATCAAAGAGGCAATTTATGGCTATTTAAAGGTCATTGAAATTAGAGGTGAGCATCAGTCAGGTCGGTGTCTAAAACATTAAAACTGACAAGGTTCGAAAGAAACATATTGAGCACTAAACCGACAATGGGAGGAAAGAACCATTGGATCAAAAATTCAAGAATTTTAGGTTAATTCGGATTTGTTTTCGGTTGGACCTATGGGTTTGGACCGTTGGACCAACAGACTTGAACCTAAAATAAAATAAACCAAATATTTATTCAAAAAAGAGAATGAGCTCAAACTCAATGTTAAATAAAATTTATAAATACAAGACAAATTACAATTTACAATTTAAAAGTATTTATAATAAAATCTCAATCCAAACTCAATTACCAAAAAGTTACAAAAACATGAAGCAATATGTCTATCTCAATCTTTCATTCAATTTATTATGGGGCTATTTATCAAATTGTGGTTCAAAATTTCCAAAATTCCGTTTTTATGGTTGATTTTAAAAAAATTTCATTTTTTGTGGTTTGTTTTAAAAAAAATTCCAAATTGATGGTTCGGTTTGACTGACTAAAATTTTTTGACTTTTTTTAGGGGCCATTTCGCTTGTGAGAGTGGCGAAATGGCCCCTTGGTCATTTCAGGGCCATTTCGCCTGTCCCACAGGTGAAATAGCCAAGGCATTTCGCTTGTGGGACAGGCGAAATGCCTTGACCGAACCGAACCGACCCGATCGGTTCGGTCGGTTATTGATTTGGTTCGGTTTAATTTTGGTTTTTAAAAATACATAACTGACTGGTTTGGCTCGATTTTTGTTTGATTGTATAAAATATCATAATTTTTTTGCAATACATGAATAGTAACATGCAAAATTGTACAAAAAGTTACTATTTTACTATTCATCAAATTACTGTTCCGACATCCATTTCCAACACAACTTGGGTCAAAAAAATTCATGTAATTTTCTCATTATCATGGTATTTTTTTCCGAAATTTGAAAACCGAAATCAAACCAAACCAGTCGGTTATATATTTTTAAAAACCAAAATTAAACCGAACTGAATCGGTAACCGACCAAACTGATCGGTTCGGTTCGGTTTGGTCAAGGCATTTCGCTAGTCCCACAGGCGAAATGGACCAAGGGGCCATTTCGCCACTCCCACAGGTGAAATGACCCCTAAAAAAAAGTCAAATTTTTGTCAGTCAAACCGAACCATAAATTTGGAATTTTTTTTAAAACAAACCACAAAAAATGGAATTTTTTTAAAATCAACCATAAAAATGGAATTTTGGAAATTTTGAACCACAATTTGGTAAATAGCCCCAAATTAAGGTCCCAAATTTCGTAAATTCCATTTTTGTGGTTGTTTTTTAAAAAATTCCAATTTTTGTGGTTCTTTTATAAATAAATTCCAATTTTGTGGTTCTTTTTCGTTGACCAATTTTTTTGACTTTTTGACTAATTTTGTGCTGGAAACGGATGTCGGAACAGTATTTTGATGAATAGTAAAATAGTAACTTTTTGTACAATTTTGCATGTTACTATTCACGTATTGCAAAAAAAATTATGATATTTTATACAACCAAACCAGTTGGTTATATATTTTTAAAAACCAAAATTGAACCGAACCTAGTCGGTAACTGACCAAACCAGTCGGTTCGGTTCGGTCAAGGCATTTCACCTGTGGGAGAGGCGAAATGCCTTGGCCATTTCGCCTCTCCCACAGGCGAAATGGCCCAAAATAGGCTAAGGGGCCATTTCGCCTCTCCCACTGGCGAAATGGCACCTAAAAAAAAGTCAAAAAAATTGGTCAACGAAAAAGAACAACAAAATTGGAATTTTTTTAAAAAAGAATCACAAAAATTGGAATTTTTTTTTACACCACCACAAATTTAGAATTTAAGAAATTTGGGACCCTATTTTGGTAAATAGCCCCCTGTTTCCAACTATTTCCTTCAAATAGTAGTTTTGACGCCCATATCTCTAATACCTTTATTAGATGAAAACTTGAATAGAAGTTGTTAAGCTCTACATTGAGCTGAAAGAATTAAAAAAATATGTCTCTTGGATTATGACAGAAGTAGTTGTAGACAAGCCGCCAGTGTAGCGTGCAAAATAAGGAATCTCTTTAATATTTAATATTTGTACATCTAACACATGAATTATGGAGATTCTTGCAGCAGGCAATATGTTGACGATGGGCTTTAATGAAGTGTGGGTTAGCAGGATTATGGAGTGTGTATCCTCAGTCTGATATCATATTTTGCACAGTGGCTCAAATATAGGGATCATGATTAACCAGAAAAGAAAGTCTTTGGGTTTGTGAAGAAGTAGCATGGTTTTCTTGTCCTGAGGCGTTTAGAGATGTGGTCAAAGAAAAATTTTATGCTTGCAGGATTCAAGAAAACAGAAACTGTAATATATTGAAACATTGGACTAATTGGATGATTCTTTATCGTAATTAAATAATACCCGCAGAAGCCTAGTGTAAGACCCCTAAAGATTGGCAAAGACTTGGTCGAGGATTTGGGCATTGCTCATTGACATGGGTCAGGCCAAAATACTCAAGCAATGTGTTGAGGATTTTATGGCAGCATGCAGGCTGCCAAGCTTAAGACTTGTGCTAACTGAGTGAAAGTGTAGCATGAGTGTGCTGGTTGGCATTGGCAGTTAGCCAAGCAGCCTAAGTTCGTGGGAACAAGGATTGACATCCAGACAAGGTCAGTGTGAGGCTGGCAAACTCGGATTGGACACAGGCTGGTGGTTACAAGCAGTTATTTGGCTGCATCCTGATTCAGA
>CATIWO010345355.1:0-11081 GCA_949673435.1 Macaranga tanarius | reverse complement strand
AATAAATTACAAAACTTAAATCTAGAATTAATTAAATTATTTTACAATGTCAAATAACCTAATTTTATTAAATCAATTATATAACAAATAATTAATTAATCCATAAATCCCTAGTTAATCTAATCACCATTAATTAATAATTAAATAAAAAAATAGAAATAAATAAAAATTATACACAAAAGTAAGAAAAACTAAAAAAATAAAAACTAGCTAACAACTAAAATAAAGAGACAATAAACTAAATAAAATCAGAGTAAACAAAAAGCAGAATTAAAAAAAAAAATTGTATGGAAGCAGGTGGAAGCCACCTGCTTCCAAAATAATATTTCGATAAAGTGAACGGCAATAGTGCATACAAGGCACTGTTGCCATTTTTTTTAAATAAATAAAATAAAATAAAAAGATAAATAAATAATAATCACATAATGATAGTTTACTACTAAATAGATGTACAAACACGAAATTAAAGCACAAAAAAATCAAATCAAATACACAAACAAAAACAATAAATAATTAATAAAATAAGATCTAAAAATTAATTAAAATACCACAAAACTCAGGCAACCATAACATTAAAATTAAAATAACTATTTATCCATACAAAATAGCATAAATCATATGATATAAACAATGTACAATTTTAAGATCATGCAATCAAATCATCAATTTTCAAACATGCATTTAAAAGAAATAAAAAGAAATTGAAAGTTTAGAAATTTCTGTTATAAAGCGATTTGCCCTCAGAAGGTTGTTAATGGCTGTAGAGTACACCAATATAAAGTTAGACCTTCTCCCTTCCTTCAGAAGCCCTTGCCCTTTCCACAGAGAATTGCCGTTGTTTTTTTAATTTTTTTTTTTACGTTCTCTTTTTTTTCTAGTCCTGGCTTTTATTGAAAATCTCCTCTTTCATCTATTAGTGTTTTACTATAAATCAATCTCATTTTAATTATCTTTCACTAATTTTTTATCACCTATTATCCCTTATCTATCATCAAGATTAGATTAAGATAGATTATGGGCTAGGCTTCCTTCATGAAAGGTTGGTCCTTCCCAATTTTTGATGGATTCTTTATCTTAATCTTAATTATTGGGCTTTCTTATAGGCCAGGCTGAACCATGTGTCCACAGTTTGCCCCTTTGATTTTTGGAAAACCGTTTAAAATGCAAATTTTAAATTCGGTTTTTTTCAAAAAACAACATGCATGTAACAAAAGGATATCTTCGAATCCTAAAATTTGATTTGCGCAACGTCATCCTCGAGGTACAACCCGAGATGTGTGGTTTTGTCGTCGTCCAATTTTGAACCCGGAGATTTGATTTTAAATTTGGAGATTCAATTTTTAAACCCTGAGGTTCGACTTGGTAAATCCGGAGATTTGATTTTTGAACCCTAAGGTTCGATTTTGAATCATGAGATTCGATTTTTGAACCCTAAGGCTCGACTTGGTGAATCCGGAGATTTAATTTTTTTGAACCCTGAGGTTCGATTTGGTGAATCCAGAGATTCAATTTTTGAACCCTGAGGTTCGATTTTGAATCCTGAGATTTAATTTTTAAACCCTGAGGTTCGACTTGGTGAATCCGGAGATTTGATTTTTGAATCCTGAGGCTCGACTTGGTGAATTCGGAGATTCAATTTTTGAACCTTAAGGTTCAACTTGGTAAATCTAGAGATTCAATTTTTGAATCCTGAGATTCGACTTGGTGAATCAAGAGATTCAATTTTTTGAACCCTGAGGTTCGACTTGGTGAATCTGGAGATTCAAATTTTGAACCCTGAGGTTCGACTTGGTGAATCTAGAGATTCGATTTTTGAACCCTGAGGTTCAGTTTTGAATCCCGGTACCTGCAAACTCCTAGAGAGCAGGGTGAGTATAAATATGGCTTACTAGAAGCCCAGCAGGATCTCATGTTTCAGATCTCAGAGGAGTGGAGGGTATGCTATTAATCTTATTCTATATGTATGCGTGCTTTAATGATGTTTACTTACTTGCTTCTTTCTTCTGTCTAGATAGGCGCATTGTGCAGGCTTGGACTCTCGGATTGTTTCACTTGAGCGACAGCTGGCTGACCTCCAAGTTAGGAGTGGAGATGAGGATGACTTGGAGGCAGATGATAGAGCTGCTCCTGCTGTAGATTATTCCCCATATCTTGGTGTCCAGGATGTCGAGGATGATATGGTTGATGATAAGGAGAATGTCAAGGACGAGGTTGCTGGCAAAGATGAGGAGGAGGATGAAGAGATAGAGCCTGAGCAGGACTAGAGATTAGCATGGGTAGGGGTAGATTTTTAGGATCTATTGTGGGGATATTCATTTGGTGTATAAACTGATTTCAGATTAATTATATAAAAGATGCATTTTATTTCAGCGCTTGCATTTTTTCTTTCTTCTTTTTTTTTTATCCCTCCATGTTTTTACAGATCTAGCTCCAAGTATAAGCCCAGGCATGTGCGGACTCGTTCATTGCAGAAACTCTCAGCTGACCTGAAAGAATGGTTGGCTAACTTTCCAGACACCAGAGTTCAGTAGATGTGTTCTTAGTGGAACATTAAACATGTGACCACCAGGACATATACACATTATGTTCCTCTTGTCGGACTAAACTTCTGCTCATTCTGCTATCCGATTCATCTCTGCCACCAGTATAGAGAAAAGCAAATGATTGTAGAGCCCACTTATAGTTTTCAGCCTAGCCCTCTGAACCAGAACTTCGTGGAGAATCTCTCGATGACTTGGCCATGTTGTACCATTAGACACAGTACCTCTCTGGATGGAGACGTTACCACAGATGATCATTACAAGGCTTGGATCCATTTGCAGCAGACATAACAAGATGAATTTATCATGCATCAAAAGATTAGGAATTTATTGAGGATTAGTATGCAAAAAATGATAAAAAACAAAAGGAAAATGACTTAGATTTATTTTCTTTTTTAGTCTTAGGAACTTAATCAAACTCAGCTCGTCTTATGTGATTTATTTTCTTTTAGTTATGTCTATTGTAATAAGCATTTAATGCAATATTTGATAGAAATAAAAATAAGCCTCTTTATTTAAAGTAAGCACAATTGTATATACGAACTGCTTCTTGATATTTCTCCTGTCGTTGGGTGGCTTACCCTTGCAAGTTTTTCAACCAACTATTTTATTCTCTCTCTCTCTCTTTTTACTTATCCTTTATTTTTGCCTAAGCCGCTCCTTTGCGAAGTTTTCAACTTAGCAGGATTTTTTCTTTTTTTTTATCTCTAATTTTTGCGTAGATAACCTCTTTTGAGGTTTTCTCCCTAGACTTTACATAAAGTATTTCTTGAGCTTATCCAGGTTGATAGGATTCCTGAATTCATTCCCTTCCAGATCAGATAAAATGGCTGCACCCTTTGAGAATATTTTCTTCACGAGGTAAGGACCTTCCTAATTCAGCTTGAATTTACCCTTTGGATCAGTAAGGAGTGGCTTTGTATGCTTCAGTACTAATTCACCCTCTTTTATTTTTCTTGGCTTGATCTTTTTATTATATGCTCTAGCGATCCTTTTCTAATACAACTGCATATGATACATGGCCTTCAATCTCGTTTCATCTAACAGCGTCAACTGTGCCAACCTGCTTTCTACCCACTGATACTCAAGAATCTTAGTTTCTAGCAGAACCCTTAGAGACTGAATTTCCATTTCCACTGGCAGCACTGCTTCACATCCATATACCAGCGAATAAGGCATAACTCCGGTAGAGGTTCTTGTAGTCGTTCGGTACCCCCATAATTCAAACTGTAAATATTCAGACCAATCCTTGTAATTCTCTATCATTTTGGCCAAAATCTTTTTGACATTTTTATTTGCAGCTTCCACCGCACCATTAGCCTGAGGACGATAAGGAGAAGACCGATGATGCTCTATCTTGTAGTGCCGAAGCAATGCAGTAGTTTTCAACTGACATTGAACCCCATTATCAGTCATAACATGATATGGCAATCCATATCTGTAGATTATATTTCTTTCTATAAACCTCGCCATCTGCTTTGACCCGACTGAAGTGTAAGACTCAGCTTTAACCCACTTGGAGAAGTAATCCACTGCCACCACAATATAACGATGTCTATTTGATGCAGTCGACTTTATTTCTCCAATTATGTCAATCCTCCAAGCTGCAAAAGGCCACGAAGATTTCAACCCTTGAAGTTCCATTAAGGGCAGATGACTAACATCCCCATAAGCTTGACAATTATAGCACTTCTTCATGAATTTGACACAATCCAATTCCATGGACAACAGAAGTACCCCTGTCGAGTTATCTTCTTAGCCAAAACCATTCCGTTCATATGGGGCCCATAAACGCCTGCATGCACAGTTTTCATAATCGTCTGAGCCTCCTCCTTATCGACACATCGTAAGTGTACTCTAGTCGGCATTCTTTTATACAGCATACCATTATAACTGATAAACTGTCTAGATAAGACCTTTAGAGACAGCTTCTCTTTCTTATCTGCATCCTCAGGAAACTGACCAGTCTCGAGATACTTCTGTAAATTATAAAACCAAGGCTTTTCCTGTGGACCCATCGACATTACTCTTATTTCCTCATACTACGAAGTCCTAGATTTTACCATAATCAAAGGCTTAGCTGGAACCCGTGTCCCACTTTCCCACATTGAAGCTAATGTAGCCAAACTATCTGCAACTTGATTTTCATCTTGAGGTAAATGTACAAATCTACATTGGCTAAACAAAAGAGCAATAGTGGCCAAATGATTCACATAAAGTCTCAGTTTATCTTCTTTAACTTCCCATTCTTTAGAGACCTATTTTACCACTAATATCGAGTCCCTGTAAACTGTGATCTCTTTTGCCCCTATACTTTGCAAAGCTTCTAATCTGAATATGCACGCCTCGTACTCAGCTTGATTATTTGTCACCTCAAACTCTAACTTTTTTGCCATAGGATTCATTTCACCCTCGGGAGTGATCAAGATTACCCCTACACCTGCCCCCTTGCTATTAACTGCTCCGTCGAAATACATACGCCATCTTTGCACCTCAATGGCTCTTAAATGCTCATCAGGAAAGTCCAGTTCCCATTCCTGATTATCATCCATAGGATTTTGTGCTAAAAAGTCTGCAATAGCCCTTCCCTTTATCACTTTTTTGGACAGATACTCGATGTCAAACTCTGTAAGTAGTACTAACTATCGAGTTAACTTTCCCATGAGAGGAGTTTGGTGGAGGTACTTTAGGGGATCATGCTTTGATACTGCTTGAATCTTATATGATTAGAAGTAGTGTCAAAGTTTCTTAGTCGCCCACACAACTGACAGACATGTCTTTTCTACCAAGTTATAATTTGCTTCATAAGGCAAAAACTTCTTACTCAAGTAGTATACAGCATGTTCCACTCTATTCTCATCATCTTGTGCTAATATTGCCCCTACAGCTTCCTTCTCGATGGCTAAATATAAAATCAAAGGCTTTCTCAGTCTTGGAGGTTGCAATATAGGTGGCTTCATTAAATATCTCTTGATAGTCTCGAAAGCCTACTGGCAGTGATCATCCCATACCACTAGCTGATTCTTTTTAAGCAGCTTGAAAATTGGCTCACAAATGGTAGTCAGCTTAGCTATGAACTGGTTGATATACTAAAGACGCCCTATAAATCCTCTCACCTCTTTTTCTGTTCTTGGTGTTGGTATCTCGCTAATGGCTTTTACCTTTTTGGGATCAACTTCTATCCCTCTTCTGCTGACTATGTGGCCTAACAGTTTCCCTGAAGTAACCCCGAATACACATTTCTTCGGATTCAATCTCAAATTATACTTCTCAGCTATATCCAAGAATTTGTCTAGAGCTTCAAAGTGTCCTTCCCTAGTTGGAGACTTAACCATCATATCATCGACGTATACTTCAATCTTCTTGCGGATTATATTATGCAGTAAAGTAATGGCCATCTCCGGTATTCTTTAGTCCAAATGACATCACTAAGTAGTAATAAATCCCCTATTCGGTGATGAATGAAGTTTTCAACTTATCTACCTCAACCATCTTAATCTGATTGTACCCAGAAAATCCATCTATGAAAGAGTACATTGCACTCAAAGTTGCACTATCCACCAGTGTGTCAATATGAGGCAAGGGAAAATCATCTTTCGGGCAGGCCTTGATCAAGTCCCGGTAATTAACACACATTCTTACTTTTCCATCTTTCTTCGGCACTGGTACTATATTTACAAGCCACTTTGTGTCGTCGACCACTTCAAGAAATCTGACCTTCCACTATTTCTCGACTTCTTCTTTGATCGAGAGGGCCTATTCTGGTCTCAACCTTCTTCTTTTCCATTTGACTGGCATAATGTGAGGATAAGTAGGGATCTCATCTTCCACAATCTCACGATATATCCCTGGCATATCCTCACAGCCCCAAGCAAATACTTTCTATCTTTTTATTAATATTTCTTTCATTTTTTTACTCTCATCAGGAGAAAGATCAGAAGCAATTATTATATTTTTGGGATTCTCAATTGTGCCTAAATTAAATGTCATAGTTTGTGTAGAATTAATATCAAATATATGCATGAAATGATCATCACAATGAACATAATCATTAGGTAAGACATCACACAAGTAAGCAAAGTCAGATTTCATTGCATCAATCTTAGAAAAGAACAAATCATCAAGTTCAAACAAACTAGTAAGAGAAACATCAAAATCATCACAAAAAGTATCAATAAAAGAGTTATGGATAAAGGTCTCCAAGTCCACAGTGGCATCCTCGCTTTGACTCGCATCTATAGCGGCAACCTCGGCTCTTTCAGCAGTAATCTCTTTGCCCTTAGAAGCATCCTTCTTAAGTTCCCCAGCAACAGCAGCAACCTCTTCATCCACTATTAGCTCTTCTAGTATAGGTCCATCCACACTCTTCTCACCCAGATAATCCACGAAGATCTCAAACCCAGGGACCTTCCTCCCTTCCAGAGATAAAGGCTCAGGCTTTCCTTTGTAGGGAGAGTAATTCCCTTCTTTCACAAACCTTTCCCAGAGTGTCCATTCGTCCTTACTATTAGGCCCATCTTTCTCTCCTTGATAACCCAAACCATGCTTTAAAATCTGTAGCTTTACCTCCACACACTCAGGCGGTCCAGTCTAATTCTTTCCCAATCCTAGTCCTAGTATGAGTTCATCCCTTTCAGCATGTTCAGCACCCTCTCTTCCATGAAGTCTTCATAGATCATGCAGACTTCAAACCCTGGATTCAGAGGAACTTCCTTGGGAGCCAATTTCAGAGCTGCAATAGCGACCTCAGATTCAGCCGAAATGGTGACAACCTTCCCCTCGTAAGGAAACTTGATCTTTTAATTGAGAGTAGAAGGAACTCCTTCAAGGGGATGGAACCAAGGTCTTCCCAAGAGTATAACAAAGGTGACTGGGATATCAATCACATAAAGGGTGACCCAGGTTTCAATAGGCCCAGTCTTGACCAGAGTTCTAAATGTACCCTCCACTGATCTCTTTGTGTCATCATAGGACTTGATTATCACATCGGTAGGTTACAAATCAGCAGCAGTTAAACCGAGCCTTGGAAGTATCTTCAAAGGGCATACATTTATGGCTGACCTGTTGTCAACCATCACACAGCAGGTCATCTTCCCTTTGATCTCAGCTTTAATAAACAAAGGCCGATAATGCTCCCTCCTTTCTAATGGCAAATCTTCATCAGTGAACATAATTGCCCCCTCAGGCTTTTGCATTAAGGAACTCACTAACTGTTGAGGGGTTGTGTTGGTAAAAACTTTTCTCTCATACAAAACCTGGACCATAGCATCTCGATGAATCGTAGACTGCATCAAAAGCTCCCAAATACTAGACACTGTCTTCTCGGGTAATTCTTTCTTCAGCTCTTCCTTCTTTGGCTTTTCTTCATCCTTAGACTCAACTTTCTGTTCAACCTCTTCTTTGACTAGCTCACTCTTTTTCTATTTTTTTGCTGCCGCCACATGTTCAACTATCCATTTTCTTTCACCTCCCCATACATCAATCCCATCTTGAGTGTCCTCATCATCAGAAGACTAGATATCCAGTATGTTTATGAACAGACCCCTCTTATTGGTGACTTTTGGTTTGATAGGTTGGGTAAGTTCATGGTTTGGTTTAAGATCAATGAAAGAGTTTAGCACTTGTTCCTCAGTTAATCCAGTGTTAATCATCAGGACATATTGGTTCAGAGATAGGGTATTTCGATAATTTGGTAGAGGGTTTGTTTGGGTATTTGGCTTTCTAGTTTTCGGGTCAACTAGTTTCCCAAAGTTGATAAGGTCTTGGATGTCGTGTTTAAGGCGAGTGCCTTAGTCAGTGTCGTGTCTGATCATTTGATGGTATTTACAGAATAGCTTTGGGTCGGCATTGGGAAATGGGGTTCTAGGTAGTAAAGGGCCAAGAAGTCCTTTCTCGGTGAGCTTTTTGAGAACTTTTAAGAGGGGCCTTCCAAGATTAGAAAATTTCTGAGGCCGTTCAATAGCATTGATCTGGAAATTACTGCTTGGCCCTTCCTTATTTCCAGATCTCCCACTGAAATATTTCTTCTCTTGCGCCATATCACCTTCCTTCCGAAGTCCAAACCTATAGAGTTCTTCAAAGTTTCTGATCCCCATATCATTTAGCTTCCTAGCAAGTGGTGGAATGCATCCATCAATAACAATCATCAACTGATCAGACTTGGCTAGTCGTTGTCTCATCTATGCCAGTTTGCCCCTCCATCTGGTTAGATAATCAGAAAATGACTCATTGAACTTTTACTTAGTATTTTGCAAATCTTTCAATGAAACCTCCATCTGAGAGTTCAGCCCATATTGCTTCACAAAAGCAGCACACAATTCTTTCCAATTAGCTTCTATATAAGGTTCCAAGGAATAATACCAATGAACTGGTGCACCCTCCAAGGATAGTGGAAACTATTTCATAATCTGAGATATAGTGAGCTCAGTTATTTTCATATGAGTGATAAATTACTTCAGATGCAAATATGGATCCTCTGTGCCCGAATACTTCTTCATATCTGGAAACTTGAACTTTTTTGGTAAAGGCTCTTGATTGACAAAATCCATATCACTGTAGTCTATCGATACATCCATGCCCTTGTCCCTCATCAACATTTGCATCTGGGATCTCATCTTTTCCATCTCCTTAGCCCAAGCTCTTCAGAAATCACAGCAGCCTGAAATTCTTGCTTATGAGGATCGACAAGCACTATCTCAAGATCATCATCCCGGTCCCTGGGTTTCCCAATTGTAGCTTCACCCTCATCAAGATCAATCGACTATTTTCCCCTCGCTGTCTGAAGAATTTCACCCATTACCTCTCGGATAAGATTTTTAGTATCAACAGCGATCTCTTCTTTCAACTGTCTTCCAAAGGCTTCCAAATCAGTATTATCAGTCATTATTGTAATTTCAGTGTGTGGAGTAGCTTTAATGGGTATAGATCTGATTAATCGACCTTTGCGAGTGCATGTCCAAACGGAAAACGGAGGATTTATTTCTACAAGACAAAGGGTTAGAAATATACATGATATGTATGCATAATATACAGATTTTTTATTAAGGGCTTAAACAAAATAGATAAATAAACAAGTAAACAAGCACACATAAGGTCTCAAACACAACCTTCCAACCTTATTCCTCCAACACACGTGTTCAAGGTGAGTCTCTTGTCCTAGGATTTTTGGTCTGGATTTTATTTATCAATAGGGGATAATAAAATTGACATACATGTATAAACTCTCGAGACGTAATAAACAAATAGTATATCTCTCCCATAAAACCAAAGTCTAACATAACGGGCTATGGTAGAAGGATAAAAGCCCAATCTAAAATGGTTTATTATTATTGGGCTTGGGCTTTATGAATGAGATTACTATATGGTAACAGAAAACATGCATTTAGGAAAATCTTAATGGTAGTTGCCAGGGCACTACATGAGCTGAGTCTCTGGTAAGGTTAAAGGCTCTCACAGTCTGTTATATACTTTTTTCCGTCTCCCCACTCAAGAGTCCAAGTGACATACTCATTTGTACTACACTGTAAGTGACAATAGCTATATACTCCACCATCAGGTTTGAGTGAAACACAGACAGCAAAACAACAACCATTGTCAGTTTAATAGGGACCATGTGCGCAGTATGTGAGAATGGTGTAGTGAATGCAAATCCAGAAAGAATAATTAAATAATTAAAAATAATAAAACACAGAACACTGGAATCAGTTTCTCTATCCCCAGTAGAGTCGCCACTGTAGACAGCAGGGTTCAGCCCGCGTCCAAGTATTCGGCGACCACGGCACTATGCGGGCTCAGGGCCTACTAGAAATACAACTTTGGGCCATGATAGGCTTAGGTCAGAGAATGGAGTCGCCACCCGGGTGAAATTCAGGAACACTTTTACAATAACTGGATCCCACGAAGGGAGTCCAGCAGCTGTCCTCAGAGATTGGGTCCGAAAACTGGGTATAGGCTTTTGAATGGCCCACCCGACCTTGCGATCGGCCTCCGTTTGTGTTTTATATTTTATTATTTTTAATTATCCATTTAATTACATGCAAATGGGCCTCAATCAATTTTCATATTTTAATTTTAACCTAGGTTATTAATTAATCCATTTAAATGCAAATTTAGGCCATGATTCATACATCCACACATCATTCCACAATTCACAATAAAACAATAAAAATAATAAAAAAAATAAAACAACCAAAAATAAAAACACACAAAGAAATGAGGGAGGAGAAATGAATTACAATCCATTTCATGCAAATAAAATAAAAATAAATAAATCACAATTTAAATAGACTAAAGCCCAAAATTAAGTTTAGTAGCCCGTGGGCTATCTAATGTATAGGCCTGCAACACAAATCATAAATCAAAATATCCTACAAAAATAACAAAGTAAATACAAAATAAATATAATTAATAAATTCTAGCTAGATGCATATTAATAAATTACAAAACTTAAATCTAGAATTAATTAAATTATTTTACAATGTCAAATAACCTAATTTTATTAAATCAATTATATAACAAATAATTAATTAATCCATAAATACC
>CATIWO010345222.1:0-21369 GCA_949673435.1 Macaranga tanarius | reverse complement strand
TTATGCATATTTAGCTATGTAAGAGTGCATGTGATATGATCTATGGGCATGAAAGTGTTGTGTGTTGATGCAAATGTTGCATGCAATGAAAAATTTTAAATTCCGCATTTTCATTGTTCTCTACATACACTTTCCTTCAATATATACATGTCTTAAAGGGATATTTATCACTAGACTACTAAATCTTCATCATGAATATTATTAATCACTATAAGAAAATTAACTTCTAAAGGCAAATATTTAGTGTCAAATAAAATATTTTTCTTTATAGCATTAATTTTGTCTATAAATTGAAAAGTGTCACTATATATAATAGTATTTGTCAATATTTAATAATAAAATAATTAAAAATTAGAATTTCTAAATAAATTTTAATTTTTAGGGACTAATATATTTTATTTGTGACTAAAGTTATGTCACTATAATATTAATTTTAAGTCTAAATTTAAAACTATCACTATATATAAAAGTATTTGCCACTATTTAATAAGAAAATACTTAAAAATTATAATTTTTAAATAAATTTTAATTTTTAGGGACTAATACTATTTGCTTCTAAAATTTTATTTTCCAATTAATGTAATATATGTCACTATATAATAATAATATTTGCCTCTAATGCATTTAATTTTTAAATAAAATAATAAAAATTTAAATTTATTGTAGTTAATGATTATTTTTTTAATTAGCCACTAAAAAGGATTTGTCATATTTAAATAAAAATTATAATAAATTTAAAATAAATTATTAAAAAATACTATTTTAATTTTAGAGACAAATATACTAGATTTAAATTGGTATATATAATAATCATTTTCGATTTCTTTTTCAAATGAAGTAGATAGATAAGATTAAAAATTAATTTATATCTTTAAATATACTTATCAAAAATTCATATTTTTATCTTTTCTCTTTTTTTTTTTCTATAAAAATGGTACTTTCTTCTACTCTGTACTTTTCTAGCAAATTTCTAGTATTATTAAGGCCTGGACTATCAATTTGTCAAGGTATTCAAAATTTATTTTATGCACTTTTGTGTTAATTTTTGTTCTACTATGTCATCTTAATTAGTGGGAATTCTCTAACATTTGATGTTGATTTTTTCTAAAAAATTATTGTATACATAAATATTATAAATATTGAATATATCATGCAAATTTTTCAATATTATTATTCATGAGTAAAAAAAAGTAAAACTATAATAATATAATTGATAATTATATTAGTAATAAATAATTCTTACAAAAATAAAAATTATGTCCTAATTATTTATTTTAAAGACATCATTATTTGATATGTATATATTTAAAAATAAAAAAATAAATCACTAAAATTAATATCAATGATTTAATTTTGTTATAATTGATGCTTTTAGTGGCAATTATTATAGTTTTTAAAGGTAAATATTTGTCACCATTGATACCTTTAATGACAAGTATTATATTTTTCAAAGGTAAATAAAGTGGCAACTAATTTGTCATTATAAGTTATTTTTCAAAATAATTATATTTGCCACTAAATATTATATTAATGACTAATGTTTATTAATTTGTCTTAATTTACATCACTAATTAGCTACTGGGACAACAATATTTTGATTTATTATGTTTTAGTCTCTAAAAATTTTAGAAACTAATAAATAAATTATTGAGATAAATAGATATATTTTTATATATTATTTTTAGTGTAGTGAATATTATATTTTTTACTGTTTCAAAAGGCATTTAGTCTTTATATATAGCCGTTAATGGGAAAATGATCTAATTCTAATAAAAAAAATTAAATGTTAACGGAAAAAAAATTGAGTTTGGTAAATGTTTGATTTAAAAAAAAAGTGACATGAGGGTAATTAGGTTGAATCTCATGTAATTTTACTTTATTTTTATTTTAGTTTTTAAAATTAAATTTGAAAAGTATAATTTACTATATTTTAATCAAAAGTACACATAAATAAGTATGAATAATAAAAATAAAAAAGTTAGATTTAAATTTTTTAAAACAAATAGATTCTTTATAGAAATACCAAACTGACTTTTAATTTAAAATAAGAGGAGTTTCATTATGAAATAATTACTTTAGTATATTCAGAATAATTACTTTTTTATTCACAAATTTTTATAGAAAAGTAATTGTCTCAAAAGCTGAATTTACGATTATTGTACTCTTTCAAGTCAAAAGCTGCCAGCTCATTTTAAGAAGGTTGTTGCACATGGAACGAAACCTGGTCACGAAATTGGCATTGACATAGCGCCTATGGTTTGCCAATAAGTTTCACATTGATTTTGAAAAAAATGATTTGCTCTAATTCATTGCATGTTCTAAGAATATAAAACAAAAAATAATAACTATGTTATACAGGAAACGAAACAGTAAATTTAACAAACTACAAAATAAATATAACACGCAATTAAGTCAAATTATTTAGTTTCATCCATAAAAATAACTTAATTGAGAATTTTTCAATATGAACACTAATTATTTTATTTTGTGTAATTATGAAATATTCTCATACTGTAAGAGATATAATATTAATTGTGTTCATATTTTTGGGCTGGTGCTAGGGGTGGCCACGGTTCATGAACCGACCAGTTCTGGTTCGAAATCGCTAGTTCACGGTTCGATCTAAGATGGAACTGAACTAAAATTGGTTTAACTCTGGTTCTGGGTCGGTTTCAAATCGGCCGGTTCCCGTTCACAGTTTTGATTTTTTCGGTTCAGTTTTACGCACTGTAAAAAATTTGTATTATTTTAGAAAACAAAATATACCACGAGTAAAAGAAAATTATGTAGAATTTTATAAAGAGTTGTAACTTGCATTTTTTAAATTTTTGACATAATTTATTTTTTTTCATAAAATTAACTAGAACCGGCAGGTTCGGAACTTGAACCGGCCGGTTCCGAACCGAAACCGCCAGTTCATGGTTCCAGAATGGTAGAACCGGCCCTAAACCGGTCTCACCCTCAGTTCAGGACCGGTTCAGCCCGGTTCCGAATTTGAACGGTTCCAGTTCCGGATTTGACTGGGCCGGTTCCGGTTCGGTTCCGGGACGAAACCGGCCCTTGGCCACCCCTAGCTGGTGCTAACTGTATGACAAAAATTCAAACACACAAATATCGTGGCATAAATTTATGCACGAAATAATGGTACTGAAAATAAATAATCGGAAAATTATATTTTCCTTCTTTATTCTAGCCGCACCAGCACTTCCAATCAACAGTGGAAGAGTATTTCCGTCCATTTGAAAATTAATTCTTCTCCTCTAAGGACACAATTACACCTTGGCCAAACTTGCAGCTCCATCAACCGTAAGATTCAACCCACTAACAAATTTAGACTCATCACTTGCAAGGTATAGAGCAGCTTCAGCTACATCATTAGCCTCTAATTTTACCACTTTCAAACATGCTATTGAAGAAGCCAGCTCCTGCACTTGCTCAGCTTTCATGCTCATTGCTGTCATAGTCAATGGAGTTGGTACATGAATTGGCGAGATACAATTAACTCTAATACCATACTGCCCCAATTCCACAGCTAAATTCTTTGTTAGACCAACAACAGCATGCTTCGATGCCGTATAAGCATGAGGTCCTCCACATATAACTGAAACACCACTTGCAGTGAACAGAATGCAACCTTTCTTCTCAGGAATCATCACTCTCGAAGCATGTTTCGCACCCAAGAATCCACCATAAACATTCACGTCCATAACTCGCCGAAAACCATCATGGTCGATTGATTTTATACTTGTATCGTAACTGCCTCCTATGCCTGCATTGTTGAACATTATGTCAAGCTTTCCATGTAATGAAACTGCTGTATTCACAGCATTTTCGACATCTGATTCATTCGTAACGTCGCAATGAACATATGTAACTGGCTGTCTGAACTCTGATTGGATTTGCGCAGATACAGATTGACCAAGTTCAGAGTTGACATCTGCGATCACAACCTTAGCACCATTCTTGGCAAAGAGTCTTGCAGTGCTCTCGCCTATGCCACTTGCACCTCCTGTTATCAACGCTACCTTGCCTTCTAACCTGAATCTACGAAACAGTATTTGTAAGATTATATGGCTTATCTTATGTTGTAGGATGTCAGGAGTTAAAACCTGACAATGGGTGTCCCTTGTAAAGATTTCTGATGCACCAGAAATGAATAAGCAAGATGCTTACCTCTTGGCAATGGGAGCTTGCGAGGAAGAGCCTTCCATGTTTTTTTTTTTCTTGTTTGATCAGCTTAAAAGATCGATGAATGATGATAATTGATGTGTGAGGCTGCACAAATGTAAATTATAGTAAAATCAGATTGAATTGACGGAAAAAAAAAAATCTCTTCGAAATATACAGCTCAATTATGCGTCCTCAATT
Organism: Macaranga tanarius; assembly: GCA_949673435.1. Lineage (NCBI taxonomy): Eukaryota > Viridiplantae > Streptophyta > Magnoliopsida > Malpighiales > Euphorbiaceae > Macaranga > Macaranga tanarius. The sequence goes on along the minus strand of CATIWO010345222.1, from coordinate 17,001 downwards.
TAAAGAGAAATATTGTCCTTATTGTTATACAGTTCATTAATCTTCGATCATTGTAAAAAATTAATTATTATAAAGGTAAAGGCATGAGTCTCGCAGAAAGACGAAAATTTTTCGTATCTCGAGACATAAAATTACTTTTTTGATCCTTCAAATTTATACTATTTCTGTAAAATGAGGGACCAAAAAGATAATTTAACCATTCAAGATACATAAAAAATGGTCTCTCCGCCGGACACCTATCATCTCCCCTTATTATAAGTGTTAATTCATTAATTAGCATCACACCTTGAACACTTGGTACATAAACCACAATAATCAGTCAAGAATGCACAAGGTTCTTTTTAAATAATTTTCTGGTCAAAGAATTGATGTGGTCGGTGGCTTCACCTAATGTCATGGAAAATAACCCATAGTGATGTAATTAACGTGATACAGTGGTTATTATTTTTTTAAGGATATTTTAAAATAAAGTTTGAATTTGTTGATTTATCGTGAATTCACGCATTACGTGATTTACATATTAATATATATAATTAATTAATTAATTTTAGAAGATTAAAAACTATAAATTAATCAAATCATTTTTAGAAATAAAAAAATTAAAACTTATCACAATAATTTTATTTAATTAAATTTTCATCGTTTAAGAGTTTTTGTAAAAAATTAATATGTATTTGTATTGCCAATAATAATAATAATAATAATAATAATAATACTGATTTAGATGGCATAATCATTGACGATGATATTAATGTTTTCCGTTACAATTTAATTAGATTATAATATAATAGTTTAAATTTATTAAGAATCTATCTCTATTTTTAACTTTTGAAAGAGTCAATATTAAATAGGTCATTACAGAGTGATTTAAAAAAAATAAGAAAAAATCAAAATTTTTAATAATTTAACGCATAAGTCTTTAAGGATGAATACTGAATTATAAAAAGAGATACTTAACAAGATTTGAACGATTTTAAGACTCAACATTTAATATATAATTTAAAAATATATATTTTTTTCATTAAACAGTGTATTTATTTGTATTATTTTTTTATAAAGAAAAAGATGTTTCCTTCAAAGAAAAAAATATAGTCAAAGAAAATGTCCCGAGATGAAATTCTACTATATTGCCAGATGAATGAATTGTTTTTAGTAAATCTTCTTGTCAAAAAGGAAGTACCTTTGAATCTTCTTCGGGATATCTCATCCACTTGTTTCAGGATATCTCTCTCATCCCTTAAATTATATGACAGAATGTGTACTATCTATTATTTCTAAGTAATCATCATGTGACGCAATGGCAGCTCCTCTGTACGAGAAATTTTCACTGCAGAAAAATAATTACAATAAAAAATATAAGCTAATAGAAATGCAATAATAAAATGTTAAACTATAATATAAATAAATTATGGAAAAATTGTAAATTTGGTGTCTGAACTTTTCGATTTTTTCTATTTAAATGTCTAATCTTTTTATTTTTTCAATCAAGTGTCTGAACTTTTAAAAATTTTTCCAATGAGTGTATCCGGCCGATCAAATGCTGAGTGTGCACTGAGTCAGCAGAAGTGGGTCCCACAATTGCACCAGTCAGCGTCCATGTCAAAAAAGGTTAGACACTCAAATAGAAAAAATTAAAAAGTTCAGACACCAAATTTGTAATTTTTGAAAAGTTTAGACACTAAATTTGTAATTTTCGAAAAGTTTAGACACCAAATTTATAATTTTCCCTTTTGTCCATCAACCAAAAAGTACATGTGGATGTAGACACTCAAATAGAAAAAAAATTGAAAAATTCAGACACAAAATTTGTAATTTTCAAAAAGTTCAGACACCAAATTTATAATTTTCGAAAAGTTTAGACACCAAATTTGTAATTTTTCCTTTTGTCCATCAACAAAAAAGCACATATAGACGTGACATAGAAGCTGACTGGTGCAATTATGGGGCCCACTTCTGCTGACTCAGCGCACACTCAGCTTCTGATCGGCCAGATACACTCATTTGGAAAATTTTTTAAAGTTCAGACACTTGATTGAAAAAAAAAATTAGACGCTCAAATAGAAAAAATCGAAAAATTCAAACACCAAATTTATAATTTTTCCATAAATTATTGACCTGAAGAGCTATTTATTATCTCACATTTTCTAACATTAAATAATAGGGTACTTTAACTGCATCAGAATCCTCCTTTTAAAATCATTTCAATTTACTTATTCAATTTTACAAATTATTTCAATTTTATCTAATTTTATTTGAATGATCTAATTATATTTTTAAAAATTACTTTTAAATTCCTTTAAAATAAATTTAATATTTATAAATTTTTTTATCCTCCTTTTCTTACAAGAGAAAAATATAAAATGCAAAAAAAAATGACTTTAAATTTTAAATTTGCTACTCTCAACATAAATTTAAAAATTAATTTCTAAATATTTTCAAAATTTTTTAATTTTTTCACTAAAAAACCTAAATCTAACTATAAAAATTACTTTTCAACTTTCAATCGCATTATTTAAAAAATTTTCTAATAGAGATCAAACAAAAAAAAGTATGAGATGAAAAAAAAAAGAGAATTTTGAGATACTAAAAATATTAGTCAAGAATAGAAAAATATTTTATTTTTCTAAGAAAAATATAAGAAAATAAAAATAAAATTTTATTATTATTTATATTGATAGTTAAAAGTGCTTACTTTATATTTTTCTTTTGTTAATATTAGTTTATATAATAATTTGATTCACAAGTTAAATTTTGTTTTTTTTTCTATTATTTTTCATTGATACATAAAAGTTAAATTTTTATTTAAAAATTTAAATACTAAATTTTAAATTTATTTCAAAAGTAGTAAGATGAAAATTTGATAATAGTTTTTAAATTTTTTTTTTTTCAAAAAATTTGAATAATCATCATATTTATTTTATAAAGATCTAAAAATAATTTTTAAAAATATAATTAAATACTTCAAATAAAATTGGATAGAATTAACAAAATTGAAGAAGTAAATTGAAATGAGTTTTAAAGTATAATTCAATTGACCTAAATAATATTGAAATTGGCCAATGAGACTTAAATAGGATATTTTAGGCTCAAGCCTTGGAGCCTTAAGGAGAGATATCATATTCAATTTTTGCAGTATTACAATAATTTATCCTTATTTTAGCACCAGAGGATATACAGAAAAAACTGAAAACCGAATACCGAATTCAGTTTAGTTATATATTAGTTTGGTTCGGTTTCGGTTTTAGATATTAAAAAATTTGGTCAGTTGATTCAGTTTCAGTTTTGAGTTTGGAAAACCGAAAAAAACCAAACCAACCGATATACATATATATATATATATATATATTATAAAATATTAAACAAATTATACACAAATATTAAAGTTATATATAAAAAATATTTTTGTAGTTATATAATTAAACAATACACTTTAAAAAATTATAAAATAAATAAATAAAAATAAAAATTTTATTTAAAAAATAAAATTTAATAAACTGAAAAATCGGCTCGGTTTTTAGTCTATAATCATTTCAGTTCGGTTATAAATTTTTAGAAGATTTTGTTAGTTGGTTTTTTTTTTGTTCAGTTTGGTTTTGATCCGAAACTAACCATTGCACATCCCTATATATATATATATATATATATATGGGAAAAGCTATATTTAGGCCCTTCATGTTTGGTTCAAAGTTTAGATAGGCCCTTGAAAGTTTTTTTGGATTAAACACAAACCTAATATTGCTGAATGAGGTCATTTAGCTCCTTCAAACAAACTTGATATCTAAAATTATTACAATATAATCCCTGAAATAAATTTTCTATCAAAATATGTTAAATTTTTTAAATTAATAAACAAAATTATCCTTATTTTTAATTAATAATATAATTCTCAAAAAAAGATATTTTATTTAATTATCAATTTTTCTATATTAAATTATAATTCTAAATATACTCTCAAATTGATTTTAAGAATAAGTCTAAAGTTTAACAAATTTCAAATAGATCCCTATTCCTAAATCATCCTTTCACCCATACTGTCTCTTCCAAGCATGTCTTCATAAAAACACCACCACTACTACTATTACTAACCACCAAATCCAACACCACCATCACTTTCATGAAATCCATAATAACACCACCATCAATCCATCATAAACACATATCTAAAAAAAATCATCGTAAGAGGAACCACTTTTATGAAGTCCATATCTAACACAGCAACAACAACAACAAGAATCCACATATGCTCCAATAACTCACACTAATGATGATGATTTTGAACCCACATTTATTTGCTTTAATAACTTTCTTTCTAGAAAAAATGGCACTAAAGACAAAGAAGAAGTCGATAGGGAAGAAGTCAGCAGAGAAGGCGTAAGAGGCAGAGGAGAAGTCGAAGGCTGGGAAAAAACTGCTGAAGGAAGGTGGAGTTGTAACACTCTTTTATGTAGTCTAACACGTAGCACAATTAAGTAATTTATCACAAATAAGTAAATATTTATCATATACTTCATCACTTTAGATATTGTTTACACTTGTCATTACCAATATGTACATCAAGCATTACTAAGTTGCTTAAGTAAAATTTCTTTGATACCAAAACAATAAACATTGAAATGACAACAAAAAGATAAATGAATACACCAAGCTCACCTCTGGCCTACCTAAGGTCTCTATTTAAATGTAACTTCTAGCTAAGCCCTAAAAAATGTGGATGCAAGGGATGAGCTTGCTACTCAGTAAGTAACTACTAATATAAATATGTATATTAGCTTCTCAAGAACTAATTAACTATCTATTATCAATGGTCAATCTTTATGTTGTATAAGTGAAATTTATCATCTCAAAGGCTCCTAAGTATTCATAAGTAAATTTTAAAACTAACCATCACCTTTCTAGGTGTTTGATAATCTATAACTCAAGCTACATAATTACCACTTTACATTGATTATAGGTTTTAAACAAACTAGACCTTTCCATCCATTTATACTTCCTTAAGGTATTATCATCAATCTTGCACTTTTGATAATGTTTCATAATTCAATTCTCAAGTTCTTGTATCATTCAAAAGTATATCATCATTATAAGTTCACAGGATATGATTGCAACTAGGTTTTATAGCCATATAGGAACCAACAAAAGTAAGTGATTGAACCTCCGGATTTCTCACGGTGCCTCCTCACGAATGCTCTCTCATAAAATATAGACACATCCTATAACTATAATATTTTTACATACATTATATTTATGAGTCTATTTTCATTTCTAACTGGAATCACATAATTTGAAAGTGTATGGAATTAATTATGAATTTTTAAACACTAAAAGGTCATGCAGAGCAATTATAGTGAGTAATGAAATGTCAAGCTCTATTAGACCACGGTAATGATAGATTCAACTCAAACTCAAAACATAAAAGTTGTAAAAGACTCTTTGAAGTTTTTTTAGCATTAAACTATACTTTATTTGGAGTTCTATAGATTAAGTTATATTAAAAATACAGAGACTGAAGTTCACAGGAGACAGCACAACCGTGTTTGCAATTTTATAATTTGTCTGTGGCTAATTTGGTTATGCACGGCAATGCAGAAAGTGCACACGACCATGCCTGAGTCTTGGACTCAACACTTTGGACATGCACAGCCATATATAAAAGGTTCACAGTCGTCCCGAGGCATTTATTAGCTCTAAGACACCCCAAAAGTGTACACAAACATCAAAAACTCATTTTTGGATGCATCATATTCAATCAATCACAAATATTAGCATCCATATTCATGTCCTCCAATCATCAATAACATTCTTATATATTAAAATCTATTCTCAAACATAAAATCAAGAAACATATATTAACATACCATTTGGTATAATCATTACACACTCATATATACATATGCATATATAGTTGTGTATACACACTTACAATCATAACTTTAAATTCTCACACTCATCAAACCCTTGAGTAGAAAAATACACCTTTATAATCATACAACACTTGTACCCATATTTCATAAATTCACATCTCACATTCTCAATATTTCATTCAGTATCAAGCCGGATAGTTATTCACACATATACCATACATAATTGGTGCACTATATCTTCTAACTCATATCCCACATTCGTACATGAAACACATCGATAATAATAGCATGCCTTATATTGTTCTCTCACTCAGTCACACCGTTTTAGTCACATTGATTGTTCATTGGTTAATTTTGTCGACAGCATTTTAGCCAATCGACTTATTTATCATTTAGTATTGTTGGTAGCACGTTAGCCAACCGATTTGTATATTGTCAATAGCATTTAGCCAATCGATTTGCATATTGTCGATAGCACCTTAGCCAACCGACTTATTCATCAATCAATATTGTCGACAGCACTTTAGCTAATTAACTTGTATATTATTGATAGCACATTAGCCAATTGATTTACTCATCAATTACTTTTGTCGATAGCACTTTAGCCAATCGACTTGTATATTATCGATAGCACATTAGCCAATTGATTTACTTATCATATACTATATTATTCTTTCATTCACAATCTCTTTTCTTATCACACATCATGTTTGCAATCACTCACAATATAACATCTTTAACATCAAATAACTATAACTTAAATTATAACACATGCACACTTATAACCACAAGGATCATTACTATCACATTTCATATTTACCACATTAAGTCACATACATCACATTGGATATTTTCAACCTCATTCCATATGTAATTAAGGGTTATCATATAATATATTATAATATCATCATATCTCATATCACAACTCAAGAATCATATTCATCTATGTGCATATCCTATCATGGATATCACAAGAACAAAACCAAATTCACATTGTATTCACTTGGCATACCCTACAAGCATAATATCCACATACCTTTCTTAATTCATTAATCACTCATTACACCCACCAAATAATATTAGTATTCTATTAACAACATTAATCATCCTTTTACATCTCATTTAATTATATTATATTCAATTACTCAAGATTGTACTCCTATAATATTACATTTATATCTCGTAAGAGAAACCACATATATACTATATTAGTAATTACTTACTAATGGTGATTTTCATTTTAAATAAGAAGAGCTTTCTCCCTAGTTAGTTGTATTCTCCTTGCCTCTTGTAGTTCTTACATATAATTATATATCAAACACACACAACACATCACACTTGCATAAAAGTTCAATTTGTATAATCTGTCACCCCAAACTCAACATGCTCCAATATTATGTACACAAACCCTATGACCTTGATTTTATTATAGGAGATAGTATTATATGTCTAATTTAATTTCCATTTTGAATTACTCAATTTGAATGTGTATATAATTAATTATGAATTTTTAATCATAATCAGGTCACACAAAAGTATTCTGTATAAACACCAGAATGTTTGGTTCAATTAGACCTTCTTAGAGGATGATTCAGCTCAACCTCAAAACATAAGAGTTATAGATGACTATTCAAAGTTTTTAGAGTATCTAACTTTACTTAATTTGGAGCTCTACAACTCAATTTATACTAAAATCTCTATGACTAAAAATCCTTGGGACAGAGCACAAATTTTGTTCTAAATAAAATCTAACTTCAAATAATTAAAATACAAATACAAAATTACCAATTCCAATCTTCAAGCCCTCTAGATGTCCTTAGCTTCTCGATTCACTTGTTAGATGATAGAAATTTTAGTGAAATTCTCTAATCTTTCTCAAGAACACTACACCTTCTTTCTTATAGAATTTTGTCTACCAAATTTCTACCATACACATATATATAATTATACCAATCACACACACACACTTGTACACCATCCTCACCATACACATATATATACAATTGTATATATATTAATACATGAATTATTCATTAATAAATTATCTAGATAATTTTAGATAATTGTAGATATTTTATCACCCTAATATCCACATTAATCCTTATTGAAATGTAAATATTACACATTAATCTCTACACTTCCAATATTGTCAATTTAGTCCAAACTCATTTTCAATTAAGCCCCCATTCATATTACATAAACACACCTAGCCTTAATTTAGCTTCACCCCTTTACTTTATATGCAATGAAAAACAATATGCATAATTAACATAATTAAAAGGTGGATGTTACATTTCTCTCCTCCTTAAAAAAAATTCACCCTCAAAATTGATAATCCATGCACTTACATAGATTCTTATCACATCTCCCAATTTCTGAATTGTATACTCTTATTGTCCAACTTGGGTCTCTATTAAATACACTTAAGTAAACACTTTATTCAATTCTGTAATCCACAATATCATTTTTCCCAAATTATATAGTAATATAGTCGCAATACTCAACATTATCCTCAATATTATCCCTAGCGACTTTTCTTCGATTCTTGCCAAACTAAAATGTATTTCAAATTTTTGTAATCAACGAGTATTGAAAAGACATTTCTTGTATGAATAGTGCTTTCAAAACTTCATAACATTATATCTTCTTGTCTCAAAACTTTGATATAATCTATTAAACTTCCATTCCTGGTAGATAGTGCAAGCATAAATGTAGTAACAATTGCTTCCTTTCTTGATATAATTTCATTCCCAAGTCTGTGCTCTCATCCTAAATTTCCTTAAATGTCGCCACAATTGAATGCAGGCAATTACGTATAATGTTGTTCTAACTATCATCACCATCCTTTTCTTTCCCTAAATATTGGTGTCTACTCTTTTTAAATAATAGTTCGTGAGATATAATAGTTCTATTCTTATCATTAAGTTCCCAATCTCCTTATCTCAACAAGTATAGGACACACACAAGCCATATTTTTAATAATTCAAATATGCCACATGTAAGTGATACTTACTCTTATAGAGAAATATGTGAATTTTAAAAATTAATTATTCAACACAATGCATTATAAATAAATATACATGTGTTTCCACTTCTTCTATTTCCTCGACCTCTTCCTTGACTACTCTATGGTACATCTTTTCCAACATTGCTTTGTCCCACCATTTGAGATTTTTCATCTTTTTTCTTTTCTGGACAATCCTCAATAAAGTGTTCTGGTTGTCTACAATAGTAGCACACTCTCAGTTTAGTTTTCCAATATTCTCCCTTATGAATTTTTCTACATTTATTGCACATTGATGTTGTTGTACCACCCACAAATTTGCTATTATCAACACATTCTTTATTATCTGCTTCCTTAAACCTTTTGTTAGATGATTCTTCTGCCAGTTGATTGAATTAGCTTATTCCACGTCCTTTAAATCCACTTTTTTGAGATTCAATTCCTCTAAGAGATAAATTTTTATTAACTTTGGTTGATGTAGTAAATGCACTTACAGTTTTTTGCTTTTTAACTTCTGAAACATTCCTTTCCAATATGGTCTCCTCAGCCCGAAGTGCCGCTTTCAATAAATCTCTATAAGTTGGAGGTTTTACTGCTATTCTTTCTCTAATTTCAAGATTCAGTCCTCTTTCAAATTTGTTTCTTTTTAACTCATCAGTGGCCACTCCTTCAGAAGCATATTTTGATAATCTCACAAACTGAACTTCATAATCAGTAACTGACAATTCATTTTAAGTCAATGTAAGAAATTCAAGTTTCTTTCTATCTCTATACACAACTGGCATGTATTTATTTGTAAATTCCCTTAAGAAATCTTCCCAAGTCAATGTCATTGGTTCATTTTTGCTTCCTGGTATAGTCTCCCACCAGTTTAAAGTATCATGCTCAAATAGTGACACAATATAACTCATTTTCTTTTTAGAAGTACACTTAAATCTATTTAGCACCCTTTCTGTATTTCTCAACCATTCCTTAGCCACCATCAGATCAGTAGTCCCAGCAAAAACTTTAGCACCCTATTTTTTTATATTTTTATAGTTGTTATCAAGAGTGCTTCCAATTTGTTTTTGAGTCATTTCCCTCATAGCTTGAATAAAATCTTACATATATGGGGGATAAGCAGCTTGTGGAGGAGGAGGTAGTGGTTGTGATTGTTCATATCCATTTTCATATTGATGTTCACCTAAAGCATGCATAGTTTCTTGCCTATAAATAGACTCAGATGACTCTTCAGGGCCAGAGCGATGTGCTTGGTGTCCTTCCATCCTAACACATTTTAAAACAGATTAACTATGCATAATTCATGTCATATGCATGTTATACTATGAATGCACCATGCACTCATACCCAAAGGGATCTAATCCATGCTCTGATACCACTAAATGTAACACTCTTCTTATGTAGTCTAACACATGGCACAATCAAGTAATTTATCATAAATAAGTAAATATTTATCATATACTTCATTATATTAGATATTTTTTACACATTTCATTGCCAATATGTACATCAAGCATTACTAAGTTGCTTAAGTAAAATTTCTTTAATACCAAAACAACAAACATTGAAATGAAAACAAAAAGATAAGTGAATGCACTAAGCTCACCTCTGGCCTACTTGAGGTCTCTATTTAAATCCAACTTCTAGTTAATCCTTGAAAAATGTGGATACAAAGGGGTGAGCTTGCTACTCAGTAAGTAACTACTAATATAAATATGTATATTAGCTTCTCAAGAACTAATTAACTATATATTATCAATGGTCAATCTTTATATTGTATAAGTGAAATTTATCACCTCAAAGGCTCCTAAGTATTTATAAGTAAATTTTAAAGCTAACCATCACCTTTCTAGGTGTTTGATAATCTATAACTCAAGCTACATAATTACCACTTTACATTGATTATAGGTTTTAAACAAACTAGACCTTTCCATCTGTTTATATTTTCTTAAGGTATTATCATCAATCTTACACTTTTGACAATGTTTCATAATTCAATTCTCAATTTCGTGTATCATTCAAGAGTATATCATTATTGTAAGTTCATAGGATATGATTGCAACTAGGTTTTATAGCCATATAGGAATTAACAAAAGTAAGTGATTGAACCTCCAAATTTCTCACGGTGCCTCCTCACAAATGTACTCTCATAAATTATAGACATATCCTATAACTATAATATTTTTACATACACTATATTTATGAGTCTAGTTTTATTTTCAACTAGAATCACATAATTTGGAAGTGTATGGAATTAATTATGAATTTTTAAATACTAAAAGGTCATGTAGAGCAATTAAAGTGAGCAATGAAATGTCAAGCTCTATTAGACCACTGTAATGATAGATTCAACTCAAACTCAAAATATAAACTTGTAAAAGATCTTTGAAGTTTTTTAGCATTAAACCATGCTCCATTTGGAGTTCTATAGATCAAGTTATATTAAAAATACAGAGACTGAAGTTCATAGGAGACAGCACAGCCGTGTTTAATATTTTATAATTTGTCTGTGGCTAATTTAGTTGTGCAAGGCAGTGCAGAAAGTGCACACAGCCTTGCCTAAGTCATCAGTTACTTTTGTCGATAGCACTTTAGCCAATTGACTTGTATATTATCGATGGCACATTAGCCAATTGATTTACTTATCATATACTATATTGTTCTTTCATTCACAATCTCTTTTCTTATCACACATCATGTTTGCAATCACTCACAACATAACATCTTTAACATCAAATAACCATAACTTAAATTATAACACATGCACACTTTTAACCATAAGGATCATTACTATCACATTTCATATTTACCACATTGAGTCACATACATCACATTAGATATTTTCAACCTCATTCCATATGCAATTAGGGGTTATCATATAACATATTATAATATCATCATATCTCATATCACAAATCAAGAATCGTATTCATCTATGTGCATATTCTATCATGGATATCACAAGAACAAAATCAAATTCACATTGTATTCACTTGGCATAGCCTACAAGCATAATGTCCATATACCTTTCTTAATTCATTAATCACTTATTACTCCCACCAAACAACATTAGTATTCTATTAATAATATTAATCATCCCTTTACATCTCATTTAATTATATTTTATTCAATTACTCAAGATTATAAAACTATAATATTACATTTATATCTCGTAAGAGAAACCACATACATACTATATTAGTAATTACTTACCAGTGGTGCTTTCCACTTTAAATAAGAAGAGTTTTCTCCCTAGTTAGTTGTATTCTTCTTGCCTCTTGTAGTTCCTACACATAATCATATATTAAATACACACAACATATCACACTTGCACAAAAGTTCAATTTGTATAAGATGTCACCCAAACTCAACATGCTCTAATATTATGTACACAAACCCTATGGTCTTGATTTTATTATAGGAGATAGTAGAATATGTCTACTTTAATTTTCAATTAGAATTACTCAATTTGGATGTGTATATAATTAATTATGAATTTTTAATCACAATCAGGTCATATAAAGTATTCAGTGTAAGCACTAGAATGTTTGGTTCAATTAGACCTTCTTAGAGGATGATTTAGCTCAACCTCAAAATATAAGATTATAGAGGACTATTTAAAGTTTTCAGAGTATCTAATTTTGCTCAATTTAGAGCTCTATAACGCAAGTTATACTAAAATATCTATGACTGAAAATTCTTGGGACAAAGTAGGAATTTTATTCTAAATAAAATCTAACTTCAAATAATTAAAATACAAATATAAACTTACCAATTCCAATCTTCAAGCCCTCTAGATTTCCTTAGGTTCTCAATTCACTTGTTAGATTATAGAAATTTTGGTGAAATTCTCTAAACTTTCTCAAGAACACTACACCTTCTTTCAAATAGAATTTTGTCTACTAAATTTCTACCATAAACATACATATAATTGTAACAATCACACACATACACTTGTACACCATCCTCACCATACACATATACATACACTTGTATACATATCAATACATGAATTATTCATTAATAAATTATCTAGATAATTCTAGATAATTGTAGAGATTTTATCACCCTAATATCCACATTAATCCTTATTGAAATGTAAATGTTACACATTAATCTCTAAACTTTCAATATTGTGAATTTAGTCCAAACTCATTTTCAATTAAGCCCTTATCCATATTACATAAACACACCTAGCCTTAATTTAGCTTCACCATTTTACTCTATATGCAATGAAAAGCAATATGCATAATTAACATAATTAAAGGGTGGATGTTACAGGAGTGGCGACGACTGGATACAAGAAAAATAAGAGAATGAAAAAAAGCATAGAGATGTACAAGATATATATCTTCAGAGTTTTGAAGCATGTCCATCATGATTTGGTAGATTTAGGTTTTTTTTTTTGTTTAATGATTTTTTTGAGAAGTGATTTATGATTTCTAGTGTTTGTTTTTGGATGTTTGTAATCGAAGATTGGATCTGCTCGATCCTGATAAAATAAAATGAAATACAAAATTTGCTTGATGATGATCATGTAATTGGTAAAACAAAGCATAATTATTTCATAATTTCAATCTTTTTATTTAACTGTAGCTCTTTTCTTTTAATTTCTAATAATTTTAATTTATGATTTTGATTTTTTTATTTGTTTAGTTAAATTAGTAAATTTTTAATGGTATTTGATAACTAATTTTATTAATTATTTAGAAATTAATTAATTAATTAGTTTTTACTGATAATATAAATAAAATATAAACATTAAAAGAATGGTAGGAAGAAACGTATAAATTTGGATACAAAATTGATAAACCTTACCTCAAGTTCGACAGTTCGTATACACCAATGAAATAAATTAATAAAGTTGAACTTGCACATAAATCAAACACAACAATCAAAGAAATAAAATAAAATAATTAAAAGAAAACAAATAATAATAATACTAAATTTCAATTTAATGTAAATTTTTATTGTTAATTTAATTATTTTAAATTATAATTTAATTTAGAAAAAATTATAATTAAGTAAATATTTTTTTCTTAAGAATTATATTATTAATTAAAAATTAAGGATAATTTTATTTATTGATTTAAAAAAATTAACATATTTTGATAGAAAATTAAGTTCAGGGACTATATTGTAATTATTTTAGATATCATATTTGTTTGGAGGGATTAAATGACCTCATTCAGTAACATTAGGTTTGTGTTTAGTCCAAAAAAACTTTCAAGGACCTATCTAAACTTTAAACCAAACATGAAGGGGCTAAATGTACCTTTTCCCTATATATATATATATATATATATATGAATGATGAGTTGTTGTAGGTATATGTAATTTAAAATAATAATAGTGCTGAAATTCAATTTTGCTCATTCTGAAAATATCATCAATATACCACAATGGCAGATACTTGTGGACTGGATGGCTGGCACAAATATTTGAATTCAAATGATATAAGGTGGAAGGACATAAATTTATTAGTTCAACAATGATTTTATAATGTGTGGAGTTTGGACTAAGATTTTAGATTTTGGATGTGCTATTAGATAGTTCAATGGGCCTCGTAAAAAAAATATAGTGCACTTTTTATTTTGGCAAAAGATTAAAAAAATAAAACTTAATATTTTTCTGAGAGATCATATGTATATATATATGCATATCAAATACAAATTATAGAATACACAATTAGTTCTCTTCTTTTTTCTCTTCTTTCTTCCTCTCTTCCTTCCCCTACTGCTCTTTTTCTCTCTTCAGATTTAGTGTTTTCTACGTAATTTTTGACCTTTTTTAATCAAAAATCACCAAAACTTATTATTTTTTATGATCTAAAATATTTAGATGGTGGATTTGAGTATAAATTCCATATCTTGATGAATAATTTTATAGTTTTTAGTTATATTTTAGTTGAAGATTTTCTTACACTTTTTGTGCTTTGATCAATCCATTAGAGCAATTAAACGGTATATCAGACTGTTGTTAAAGTGAAGATCGAAGAATATAGTCAAATTAAGCTCCAGTTTAACTCCTTCAGATACATGTAAGACGTATACACTTTTTATAGTTATATTTTAGTTAAAGATTTTCTTACATTTTTTGTGCATTGATCAATCCATTGGAGCAATTAAATGGTAGATCAGATTGTTGTTAAGGTGAAGATTAAAGAATATAGTGAGATTAAGCTCCAATTTAACTATTTCAGTACATCTAAGATGTATACAGTGCAAATGGCCAAAGAAAGTTTCTTCATATTTTTACCGGATAGCATTTCTATATTATGTACTAACTTGTTTTATATTTTAGGTACTGTTATTCTCTCTCAAAAAATAGAGAGTATTTTATTATTCTGATTATACAAATAGAGAGTATTTTAATGTTCTAATTGTACTTTTTTATATGTGTTACAATGTGAATGAAATTCACATAGCTTAAGTTTCAAACAATTATATATATATAGTAGGTATTCACTTACACATATGTAAAACTAACATGTTTTACACAAAATATCAACCATTGATTATAATTAATCTAATGGTTAAAATATCTAGTTTCTTTTATTAAACATTTCCATACTACAAACCTATATTTTTCTTTCATTAATTACTTATTTCCTATCTTAAATATTTTTCCACAAGAATGTGTAAAACTAATTTCCATATTCAAATCTGAATACTTTTCAAACAGATATTTTGATTGTCTATAATACCAAAATTGAGAAAAAAATAATATGAAAATATGAAAAATAAAACTATGTTAAATAAACAATAAAAAAGGCTAAATAAATATTTTGCTTAACCAAACCCGTAGGCATGAATCCTAATAACTTTAAGATATGCATTATAAGATGACCATGAAGTGCATATATAGTTAAATGGAAATTTCTAATTTATGTTGAATTATCCATAATAGATTACATTGATTATAAATTTTATTATATGTGAATATAAATTAATATTGTAGACTCAAGAGGAAATTTCAAAAAATGATATGTTTGACCAAGCTTTTGTCGTTTATGGTCAGACACTTTTTATTTTTTTAAACTTGATTTTTATATTTTTAGTTTTGATCTATATTTAGTTTATCTTTCAAAAATAACTTTATCCACTTACACTCTCACGCTCCACTCGTTACCCTCATAACTCATCTCTACTCCTTCTCCCTCTGTTCATTGTTGCTGCAACTCAAACCACCATTTCTCTGGTTCCCTTTTTCTGTTACCTCTCGGCTCTACAAATTCTTCGTACTCTAATTTACATCTAATTTTCAATATTTTTGTCTTTTTTTTAAGTTTTTCTTTTATTTTTTCTGTCGATTTTCTCCACGGCTTTTCCTGTCCATGCTCTCCATCTTGCTTACCTACGCTCTTACATTGCCAGAAGCAAACCTTTCCTAGCTATATATCTTCAATTTGCACCAAGATAAATTTTGAACCTCTGAACAGCAATGTCTTTGCTTGCAAACCATCTTAACTTCGTGTTATTTCCTTTTATGGCCCAAGGCCATATGATTCCAATGACAGACATCCCAAAATTGTTAGCAAATTATGGTGTGATTGTCACCATTGTAACCACACCTATTAACGCAGCTTGATTCAAATCATCTCTGGCAACAGTCATAGAGGACGTTACACATGGCTTACCAAAAAAAAAGTTCCTTCCACTTCTAAACTCATGCCATGTATCCCTTCACCAAAAAATTCAATCTCAATTCTTACTCTGCAAATCTTTCAATTTTTTTAGATCGATCATTTTTTTTTTTTGTGATTTTTATCATTATTATTTTTTAAATATTTTTGTTATGTATATATGAAAGATCTTTCTTTTTATCTTTAGATCTATATTTTATTCACTTTCTCTCTCTTTTTTTTTTTTTTTTGTTTTTTGATTTTGATTGTTGGTGTTTGTTTGTTAATTTGAGGAATTTTTTGGTCCCTTGTTAATTTTTTCCTTCAAATTTCATAAGAACCTATTTTTTTCTTTAAAAAAAAAAAACTTTTATATAAGATTCTCCACTGCATCTCGTTACCAAATTTTTATGTTTTTAGGAAGCATGACTCTTTGGATCTTGATTCAGTGAAGAAATCGAACTTAAAATCGAATTGGAGCATTTTGGCTTTTTTTTAGAGGTATTCCCATT
>CATIWO010345197.1:0-36652 GCA_949673435.1 Macaranga tanarius | reverse complement strand
TTAGAAGGAGCCACCCAACCTCAGTCACCGAAAAGATCTGAGCCAAACACAGACCTGAGAAATGTCACCCAATTCCCAGATGGAAGGGTTAAACTATCTTTCGCAAGAAAATCAACCAGTTCCTGACTTTCTGATGAAGGGCCTACCTCCTCAACGATTGACCTTGGAAGAGCCTCACAACTTCCTTCAGTCATCTATGCATGTGCTCCTCACCCATTTGACCAACAGGTCCAAACAAGTGTTTTGCCAAGGTTCTCAACCTCTGAAATACCTAGCTCCACACTCAGAAACGTTGACTACCAAACAGCTATCCCTAGACCTGTCTATGACAACCGAAACCAAAACACAGAAGAAGAAGAAGAAGAAGAAACACCTTCAGCCCCTTCTTCTCCTACACCTTCTGCCATTACCCAAAATATTGCTGCAGAGATTGCTGTTTTGGAAAAAGAATTTCAATTGGATAAAACTCGTCTTCAAAAGAATTTTTATTCTAAAAAGAATGAGTTAAAAAGAAATTGGTTCTTTTCAAACTTCCTGGAAATCAAAGATGAGATTCAGGAAAAATATTACGAATTTTGTGACGAATACAGAGTCCAAATGAGGTTTTTTGATTGGTTTGAAATGTTTTATGCACATCAAAATAAAATTGCATATCCTTCAAAAAATCAAAAACAAAGCCAAACAAGACTGTTAAAGTCTCATTTCTTTCTTCTTCCCTTCCTTTCCCGATAGCCACCCACACCAGACCACCAGCCACCACTTCCAGCCACCGCCATGACCTCCACCAGCCACCAGCAGCTCCTCCCTGGTCGGCCATCCATTTCTCTCATTTTTCTTCCATTTTTCTTTTTCTGCCAAGGAAGAAAAAGAGATGTCGCCGCCGCTGTCGGTATCGTTGTGTTCGTCATCTCCTGGGTAACATTTTCCCTCTGCCAATTTGTCCGATCTATGCCGGCAACCACCTCAATTTGATGTAAAATAATTTATGAGTTTTTGACCAATTTCTTTGATTTGAGTAGGAATTAGGCTTTATGATAGTTATGAGAAATGAAATTGAAGTTAAGAGCATTTCATTGATGTGTTTTTCATAATTTTCTGAAATTGTTGGAATTTTTGATGTTCGGGTTACTGTTCCGGGTTTAGATATTTTTATATTTTTAATAAATACTATAAATTGTTTAGATTAAACTTTATAAAAGGAGTTTTATAAAATTATTTTTACAATTTGAGATATAATTTTTGAAAGATATATGTTTAAATATATTTTAGAGAAAAATTTATATTTTATTGTTTATTCAGTTTTAATTAAATTTAAAGTTATTTAACATGTTTAAGACTAATTTAAATAATAAAAGTATGAAAATAATTTTTATAAGTAAATTGCAATTTTTAGTTAATCGGAAGTAATTTCGGAAAAATAAATTTCTTTATTATTTTAAAAAAATTAAATGAGTTTCTTTAACATTTTTATTATATGCATTTGAGTTATTTTAATAGTTTAATTAATTTCCATATTATGTTAGTAGACTTGATAGAATTATGTGGTATATATGTGTGTACATGTATTGATTCTCGGTTAGGCATAGAAGTGTAGTTCGGCAGCCCAACTTGAGTTATTTGGGTTGTGAGAATTATAGAAGTATTATTTAATGCAGGAATGGTTCTACTTTTAGTAGAGAGATGTCCATTTTATAAAGAAAACTTTATCGAATTTTCGGTAGATTTTTCGTAAAGCGTAACATTAGTATGTGCGAATTATTAAGTTTAATTAGAATTGTGTCTTAGATTTAGTCTCTTCCTTAGAAATCTAGAATGTATAAGGATATAATTTTAATCTCATTTATCTTTTATATTTTTCTATAGCCACACCAGGAGCAGGGCCTCCAGGATAGGGCCAGTTGAGTCAACGCCGAGGAGTGCGTTTCGCCTGTGAGTTAATTTTATAAAATATTTGTTGAGAAAATTTGTATAATTATTATTAATGAAATTTTTATTTTTATGCATGAGTTAAACAAATAATATGATTTTAACTATTCTATTGTTGCTGAGACTTTGAGAGAACATTTATATCATGTTTATGTTATTTTATATTATTTGGATGATGAAAATATTATCATTTGGATATCTTGGATAGCATGCATGAAATATATATAAATACGGTGATTTTAAAAGGTTTGATTATTTGAACATTTTATATAAATTATTTTTAGAATCATTATGTTATTATGTATATGTTTTGGAGAAAATGGTAGAACGAGCTACCTGGTGGGTGTCACCAGGACCATGTGCGCACTGGTAAAATCTTAGATATGTTATGTTTTGGTTTAGGCTCAGTGGAGCTTGATCTCTCGGGCAGTGTTGTGTAATTGGCTCGGTGGAGCTTGATCTCTCGGGCAGTATTATATATTTGGCTCGGTGGAGCTTGATCTCTCGGGCAGTATGTGGATTGAGCTCGGTGGAGCTTGTTCTCTCGGGCAGTATGTGGATTGGGCTCAGTGGAGCTTGTTCTCTCGGGCTAGAGTTGTGATGTAACTCAGTTGAGCTTTTTATCTCGGGACATCAATAGTGGATTTGAGATTTAGGGTTCTACCATGATCTCTGCTAAAGATTTTTAGTGTATATAATTTTTCAACAGAGGAATTTATATAAAAAGATTTATGGATTTTGGAAAGATATTTTATAAAAAAAATAATTTTTTTTTATTTTAAAGCTATGAATTTCAAATATTTATTCATTTAATGAATTTATTGATTTTAAATAAAGATTTTAAAATCAACATGCATTTTATAACATTAATTCACTCAGTGAGGTCTGACTCTCCTCAATTATTTTTTCAGGATCTTGAGAGTTCTCTGTTAGCTCTTCTCCTTTGCGCTGGATTCATTCTTCACCGGTTGATTTATGTACATCTTAATCTAATTTTTATTTATATTATTTTAGATACTGTAGTAGTAGTACGTTATTGTTGTAGCATATTAAATTGACTTTAGCAGATGTAATGTGATGTGATTGTATGTTTAAATATTCTAACATGATGTTGGACATGGATGATGTTTTTAAGTTTAAAAGTTTTAAATTCTGAGGTAAATTTATGATTATGTTATGCATGAATGTTACATTTTAGGTTTGCTACGGGTTTCGGATTCGTATGAATTTCCATTCCCTAGCGCCGGTTATGACTCCTGGGTTTAGGTCGTGACATAAGTGTCCATCGATAATATAAAATGATATTAAGTCGATTAGCTAAGTGTCCATCGGCAAGGCAAATGATACTATATTGGCAATACTAAGTGAAGTGGGATGTGGAACTATAAAATAGAAGTATAATTATGAATATGGAAAGTGTTGATCATAAGTGCATTTATGAGGATATATATAATCCTTTATTTGTAAAAGTGAATACTAAATGTAATGTTGTGAATGTGAGATATGAATTTGTGAAACATAAGTACAAGTGTTTGTGTGATCAGAAGTGTGCATTCTTTTATTCAAGGATTTGATGATTATGAGAATTTGAAGTAATGATTGTAAGTATGTGTACTTATATATATATATATGTATGTATGTATGTATGTATATGTATATGTGAGTGTGTGATGAGGATATCCAATGGTGTGTTAAAATATGTGTACTTTAAACTTATGCTTGGAATGAGTTTGATGTTGAAAATGCTATTAAAGATTTGGAAATGTGAATATAGATGTTTAAAGCTTGTACTTGATTGAGAATCATGCATTTTATGAATGCGTTTGTGATGTTAAGTATGTTTTTAAAGTGTTTCTAATTTAGTATTGAGCCTTGTTTAGATATAGGAAAGTTTACAATGCATTAAGATGGTCAAAAGAGAGTTTTGGTAAAGTTTCGGCTGCTCACGAGTTGGTCACATCCATGAGGAAGCACTTGTGAGCAAACCAGCCCTGATTGAAAAGTAAATGAGGCCAAGCATGACTCCTCACGGTCTTGCTCACGATCGTGAGGAGGCTGTTCACAACCGTGAGGTAGCCCGTGAGGAGCCCTGTCTTCTCTTTGCTCACTTTCTTCCTTAGATCTTAAATGGTTATGGAATTTTATGGCAATTATATTCTTTAATCTTACAATGGTGATGCATTATTTAATGATACGAAAGCATGGAATTTGACCATGAATGCTATATAAAGTATTTGACTAATTGAGATTCCTTAAGAAGGTATAAGTGGACGTAAAGGTCTGCTTTTACTTAATAACACATGAATTACACGATGATGAGTATATATCTTAATTAGTTCTTAAGAAGCTAATATATAGATTTGTATTAGTAACTATTTACTGAGTAGCAAGCTCATTCCTTTACATCTACATGTTTCAGGGCATAGTTAGATAAAGTTTAGAGTTGCATTTGATAGTGATCTCAGGTGGGCCAGAGGCGAGCTTGGTGCTATCATACCCATCCTTATTTTCATGAGACATTTGTAATGATATTATGAATATATTTTAGCCATGAGTGATGAACATGACATATAAGTAATTATATGTGGAGTTCATGTATATATATTTTCATATACTACTTAGGAAAAATTTTCCATGTGCCATGTGTGTGGGTGACATTGTGGGTGTCACATTTAATGGTATCATAGTAGGGATTAGATTCCCTTGGGACACAAGAATGTGATACATTCATGGCATATCATGCATAAATTATGAGTTGTATATAATTAATGTGTGTTAAACTATATTAGGATGGAGGGACACAAAGCACCTCGCTTTGGCCCTGTAGAGTCATCTGAGTCTGTTTATAGGCAAGAACCCATGCATGCTCTAGGTGAACATCAACATGAACATGAACTTGAACTATCATAACCACCTCCTTCTCCACAAGTTGCTTATTCCTCATATATATAAGAATTTGTTCAAGTTATGAGAGAAATGACTCAAAAACTAATAGGAAGCACTCTTGAAGACAACTATAAAAAGATAAAAAAAATAGGGTGCTAAAGGTTTTGCTGGGACTACTGATCCAATGGTAGCTGAGGAATGGTTGAGAAACACCGAAAGATTGCTAAATTGATTTGAGTGTACTACTGAAAAGAAGGTGAGCTATGCAGTATCACTCTTTGAACATGATGCTTTAGATTGGTGGGAAACTATACCAGGAAGCAAAAAGGAACCAATGACATTGACTTGGGCAGTTTTCCTAAAAAAATTTTTAGATAAATATATACCGATTGTATACAAAGAAAGGAAGAAACTTGAGTTCCTTGAATTAAAGCAAAATGACTTAGCTATGGTTGATTATGAAGTACAATTTATAAGATTATCAAAATACGCACTTGAAGAGGTAGCCACTGGCGAATTGAAAAGAGACAGATTTGAAAGGGGATTGAACCTGGAAATCAGAGAAAAGATAGTAGTGAAACCTGCAACTTATAGAGACTTACTGGAAGTAGCACTTTGAGCTGATGAGACTATATTAAAAAGAAAACTATTGGAGGTCAAAGAAAAGGAAACTACAACAACCAAAAGTGAATGAAAATTTATCTTTTAGAATATGGGATCTTGACACAGTGGAATAAAGAAACGTGAAGTGAGTTAGGTTAGGTCACCAGAAGAAAGGTCAACAACTAAAAGATTTAAATAATCAGATGATAGAGAAAGTATTGATAAGAGTAAATCTGTGAGTGGTACAATAACTTTAATGTGCAATAAATGTGGAAAATTACATTGGGGAGAATGTTGGAGAACTAAATTGAAAGTGTGTTATCATTGTAGACAACCTGGACATTTAATCATAGATTGTCCAATAAAGAAAAATGATGAAGGATCTCAGATGATGAATTAAAGTAGTGCCAGGGGAAAAATACTATAGAACCACCGTAGAAAAAGAGGAAATGGAAATGACACAATAATAGCAACTGGTCTAAAGGTCAAACTTAGAGTCAAGTAAGACGTATGCCCTCATAAGATAAGAAACTCCTGCAATAACAAAAAGAGACGCGAGTACATATACTATACTTATCTAAAATACATTGGTGCTGACATATTAGTTTTTAAGTTCACATATTTATTTACATAAGTATGTATTACACTTGAATTATTAAAATGTGACATGTATATTTTTATGCTTGTTGAGATGATATGATTACCAACTTAATGGTAGGATTTTGCTTCAAATAGAAAATAATATGATGAACTTAATAGTTCATGATATGCAAAAAGAGTTAGAGATATTTTGAGAATAGATAAGGAATGAAACTACTATAGTATGGTGAATTATTATATAGAACGATACATACAGATGTTCCAACGTAGAGAAAATTAATAGCAGTGAGAACAAGAGGAATTATATATGTTGTTTAATTTTTATTGTGGCTTTATCTTATGTGATTTGAGATAAGCATGAAACTTATATAGCTAATATCGAAGATTCAAGGAAAATTAACTGAAGGTAATGGATATATTTTCTTTGATTAGAGAATTCTAGATATATTTTTGAAAGAATGACTGAAAGTTTATTCAGTATCAAAAAGCAGACTTGAAATTGAAAGAGATAGATTGATAAATTGAGTAATTTATTATGGAAAAACATTAAACCCAGTTTATTCAAGTAGAAGATGATAATATGTGGATGCGTGTTGGCTATGGATAATTGAACAACAATTTATTGAAGACTTGCTTGAATAATTAAAAGCCACTACAATGGTACTCAAGACGAAATTGAAAGCGGGGTGATAGTAACTTTGAAAGGTACTCTTATCTATTTATTAAGTTGAGAAAGACATGATGAACGGCATTACAGAAGACATAGCTGTATATTTTTCAGCTAAAATGAGTTATGGGGTAGAAGAAGGTGCCACATTGTGTGTATAATTATTAAGGAAACAAACTGAAGCTGGTTAATAAAGATTTGGAAAGCAAAGAAAAACTACTACTACTCTTTTATTTGTATTATTAATTGGGAATGAAAATTTAATGGGTTATGTTAAGGTTTCAAGACTAGAAACATAATATGTGCGTGACCGCTATATTGGACAGTTATGAAATTATGATGTTATGAAGCGAATACCTCATTTTATGATTCCAAATTAGCTATTATGGTTTAACCATTGAATATTTGAAGATAATAATTATATGAAAAATCATTATTAATGTTCAACAAATATCAAGAGATTGAAGTATATACTTATTAGATGGTGTTTAATTGAGACAACATTGGGGTTTGAAGTTTTCTAATTAGTAGCTGACAATAAAGAGAATAATAGATGAGGTTGTTATTTGAAAGCAGAATATCAAACTCTAATGAGAAATTATGCCTGTTAGCAGTACCAAAATGAAGATGACAGGGAATAATGTTGAATATTATGATTATGTTATTGTATGCATTTAGGAATATAATGCATTTAGGAATATGATGTTATAAAGTGTGAAATAACATAAAGTATTATTATTTGGTATGCTGGACAGAGATTTGAGTCGAATAATTGAAACGTATAATTCAGAAATCCAAAGATATCATGAGAGCTTATACAATAAAGATAAAGAGAAATTGAGTTCAAAAAGTATTGTTTATTCGGTGAGTTAACAATTTCGGGGACGAAATTTTCTTTATGGAGGGGAAAAATAACACCCGCATTCTAGTATACATAATCCTTCCTTATACATTGTATTTTATATAAAAGAATTATAGACTTA
Source organism: Macaranga tanarius (assembly GCA_949673435.1). Lineage (NCBI taxonomy): Eukaryota > Viridiplantae > Streptophyta > Magnoliopsida > Malpighiales > Euphorbiaceae > Macaranga > Macaranga tanarius. Next base: position 28,987 of record CATIWO010345197.1, on the reverse strand, counting down.
ATTTAAGTTTGGGTATGTTTGTAATTTATGGAGAGGGACCTATTTTTAATGAAAATAGGATTAGATTATCATAATTAAAAGTTTAAGAGGTGGCATGTAATATTCCCATTTTATTAAGGGGTGAAATGAATATTTTAGTGATAAACCTCTACAAATATCTAGAGTATCCTTTATTTTAATCATGTTTAATTACTTGGCCAGCTAGGTGCACAAGTGGAGGATTGATATGGGTACATATGTGTGTGTGTAGAGATTGTAGAGAAAAAATTCTACTCGAAAGAGGAGAGTGATTTTGATATGGTTTTAGGAGATTTTGATCTTTCTCTACACATCTAACAAGAGTTTTGGGAAGTTTTAGGAGGTCTATAAGCAATTGGAGCATCAATTGGTAAGCTATGTATGCATTTTTGTTAATTGAAGCTAAGTTGTGATTGTTGTCAATTCGTGCTCTGTTTTTCTTATTTATTAGTCTCAGAGTTTTTATCATATCTTGCATTGTAAAGCCCCAAATTGAGCAAGGTTAAATTCTCTGAAAACTTCAGGGAGTTCTATACAACTCTTATATTTTGATATTGAGTTGAATCTGCTTCTAAAAGGGTCTAACAGAGCTCGATATTTTATTGCTCACTCTGATTACTAGCGTGACCTATTAGTGTTCAAAAATTCATAATTAATTCTATACATATCCAAATTATATAATTCTAATTGAAAATGAAAGTAGATACATAATACTTTCCCCTGTACTAAAATCCTAATCATAGGGATTTTGTACATAATATTTAGACATATTAAATTTGAGGTGATAGATTATACAAGTTAAGCTTAAGTGCATATGTGATGTGTTGTATGTGTATTTGATATGTGGATATATATATATAGGAGCTATAAGAGGCAAAGAGAAGATAACCAACTAGAAAAACTCTTCTTATTTAAAGTTAGAAAGCACTTGTGGTAAGTAGTTATTAATATATAATGAATAAGATACAAGGAAATATTAATATTGTTAGTAGAATATTAATCTTATTTAGTAATTAATAAATTAAGAATTGTATGCGAACAATAATGCTTGTGAGATATACCAAGTAAATATACTGTGGACTTGGTTTTGAATACATACTAGCATTAATAAGAAATGCATATGGATGATATAAACTTATATTGATAACGAAGGAAATATATGAATAATACTTGTTATCATCTTTGGGTGATTGAGATTGAGAAGATGAGTATATTGGATAAATTATGAATTTTGAGTTATGATATGAAATGTGATAATACTATGGTATGCTATAACGTGATTAATATTTATATACTGGAGTGAGGTTGGTGTATTTGTTGTGAGGTATATGTTAATGAATTTGTTGTGAGGTATATGATTGAAAGTAGTAAATATAAAATATGATGGTATTGAATTTATAGTTGTAAGTGTGCATATATTATGAACTTAAGTTTGGCCCATTAGATATAAATAATGCTATATCTGTGAGTAAATATGGATATGATGTGTGATAAATATGTCGATTGACTAAGTGTCCATCGACAAGATCAAATGATATTATATCGATTGGCTAAGTGACCGTCGATAATGTGAAATATTGAGTATGTCGATTGGCTAAGTGACCGTTGATAATGTGAAATGTTGAGTATATCAATTGGTTAAGTGACCGTCGACAATGTGAAATATTGAGTATGTCGATTGGCTAAGTGTCCGTCGACAATATTAAATGTTGATTATATCGATTGGCTAAGTGTCCGTTGAAAATATTAAATAATATTAAGTCAATTGGCTAAGTATCCATCGGTAAGGTAAATGATACTATATTGGCAATATTAAGTGATGTGGGATGTGGAACTATAAAATAGGAGTATAATTGTGAACATAGAAAGTGTTGATTGTAAGTGCATTTATGAGGATATATATGATCCTTTATTTGTGAAAGTGAATACCAAATGAAATGTTGTCAATGTGAGATATGAATTTGTGAAACATAAGTACAAGTGTTTATATGATCATAAGTGTGCATTCTTTTATTCAAGGATTTAATGATTGTGAGAATTTGAAGTAATGATTGTAAGTATGTGTACTTATATATATATATATATATATATATATATATATATATATATATATGCATATGTATATGTGAGTGTATGATGAGGATACCCAATAGTGTGTTAAAATATGTGTACTTTGAACTTAATTATGCTTGGAATGAGTTTGATGTTGAAAATGCTATTAAAGATTTGGAAATGTGAATATAGATGTTGAAAGCTTGTACTTGATTAAGAATCATGCATTTATGAATGAGTTTGTGATGTTAAGTATGTTTTTTAAGTGTTTCTAAGTTAGTATTGAGCATTGTTTAGATATGGGAAAGTTTACAATGCATTAAGATGGTCAAAAGAGAGTTTTGGTAAAGTTTAGGTTGCTCACGAGTTGCTCATAACCGTGAGGAAGCACCTGTGAGCAAACTAGCCCTAATTGAATAGTAAATGAAGACAAGCATGACTCCTCATGATCTTGCTCATGACCGTGAGGAGGCTGCTCACGACTGTAAGGAGCCTTTCACGATTATGAGGCAGCCTGTGAGGAGCCCTGTCTCCTCTTTGATCACTTTCTTCCTTAGCTTTTAAATGGTTATAGAATTTTATGGCAATTATGTTCTTTAATCTTACAATGGTGATACATTATTTAATAATGCGAAAGCTTGGAATTTGACCATGAATGCTATATAAAGTATTTGATTAATTGAGATTCTTTAAGAAGATAGAATTGGATATTAAGGTCTGCTTTTACTTAATAACACATGAATTACACGATGATGAGTATATAGCTTAATTAGTTCTTGAGAAGCTAACATATAGATTTGTATTAGTAACTATTTACCGAGTAGCAAGCTCATTTCTTTATATCTAAATGTTTCAGGGCTTAGTTAGATAAAGCTTAGAGTTGCATTTGATAGTGATCTTAGGTGAGCCAGAGGTGAGCTTGGTGCTATCATACCCATCCTTATTTTCATGAGAAATTTTGCATTTTGTAATGATATTATAAATATATTTTAGCCATGGGTGATGAACATGATGTTGGGTAGACTTTGTATGATATATAAGTAATTATATATGAAGTTCATATATATGTATTTTCATATACTACTTGGAAAAAATTTTCCTTATGCCACGTGTGTTGGTGACATTGTGGGTGTCACACAATGACACCCACATTTTTATGTATATTAGAGTCAGCAACATTCGAAGAAGGTTGGAAAGTTAAAGTATTTGTTTGCTTTTCTTTTGGGTGAGGATTTTTCAAACATTTTAACATATAATTTTTAATTGATGAAATGCCATGCTTTTTTGAGTGACAGTTAAATAATTTATAGCAGTAAAGACATTTAGCTTGAATAAGTCCTTAATCTTCTTGAAATGCTCGCATGCCTTTGAACAGGACTCAGCCTCTTTTCTTTTTTTTTTTCAACACCAGTGGGCTACTTTTGAGCTTCCACTATTGGTTATTGTGGTACTGGTTCATCAGTTGCAAGAGTAGTCGTAAAACTGCCAGTAGTATTACCACCACCAGTCTCCATCTATAATGCAAATAAATACAACACAGACACATGTTTAAGTGTTTAACAAATACAAGGAATCAAATGATTCTATTTCTTTAAAGTAAATATAAAATTAAAGCAAAAAATAATACCTTTAAAAAGGAGATTAGTTATCAAAGTCTCCTCGAGTGAAAGAAGTAAATGGGCAATAAAGAGCAGTAGATTTAAGTTTTGCTTATAACTTCCACTTTATGTGTAACAATCCTCTCTGGCATACCTTCACCAGAATATCCATCTGAAAGTGGTATAAATAGAAGAGATATTACCTAAAGACTATTAGAAAGAAGCTTCTAACAAAAATTATTATAAAATGATAGCACTAAATTTAGTTAGAAATAAACTATAATCATTATATCTCTAACAAATATATTTGATGGCAATCGGCTTTCTATAATATAGCAAATGTATGTATATATATATATATATATATGTTCTTATACACTTAGTCACATTGGTGTCACCATACCATACATTAACATCTTAATATAACTCTGAGAGTACTAGTTATTATACAATTAATTTCAAAATAAAACCATGTAATAGGCTCTAGTATTCCTCTCTCAACTCCTCGAGATCTCCGCCTCGGCCACCTCATAGGTCATTGTGGTCCACTTCTCTACCATCTCTTAACTACTAGCTAAATGGATACTATACACCTATACTGAAAGTTAAAATAAAATAAAGAGTAAGAGTAATTTCGTAAGGAAATTACCTAGTGAGTGAATAGAAATAACAATGAAACTCAACCATAAAGGATCTCTTAATCAACGATCCAATAATTAAAGCAATAATAAATAAATAAAATTAAAATAAATTATTAATATTCAAGTGATTTCTAAGATCTAAAAATGAATGCATTAAGGAACTCTCTTAAAATTACCCATTAAGATTTTATTTACTTTATGTAATATAATAGCAGCTCAATCATTAAATAAAATGAAATAACTTACTACAATAAATTCTCATAGCATCATAACTGAGCTCATTATAAGAGCATTATCAAAGTAAACTATACATATATTACTGTGATATCAAACATAGTGTGATATAATACTAAACTGAATACCAAGTGAATAAGTTAGTATACATATGATAGCTTAAGTGTGATTAACACTTAAGCTAATAATAACTCGAATGCGAAATTCTAATTAATATATGTATCTAGCCCCAGGCAATAGATATACATATACCTTAGATATAGTCTTACATATACAAGGTAGAATGTGCATTCGATCCCTAGCAATGACTATGCATACAACCAACTTACGTCTATAAAGTAATATGTTCACCCAGCCCTTATCATCGGCTATACATACTTACTAACTTAAATTTATAACGTTACATGTGCACCTGGCTCCTGGCATCGGCTATACACATTACCCACTTACATCTATATAGTAATATATACATTCGGCCCTTAGCATCGGCTATACACATTTACCAACTACATCTATAAAGTAGCATGTACATCCAGCCCCTAGCATCGGCTATACATACTAATTTAACCATAAATCTATAAGGTAAGATATGCACCCGGTCCTAGACAACAGCTATACACACTAAATAACCCTGTCATGTCCTAGACATGGTGTTACTAACTCTTAGTACCATATGCGCTTAGTATTATATCATTCTCATGTTGAATTTCATTAGAGCATTTTATATCTTTAGTCTTTATATCGGAGACTTGGAAATTTGTCGGATATTATCATGCTTTACGATTGACGACTTAAAATCCTAACCTTATAATGTTTAAGTTGATTAAAATTGATATTCTTTGCATTCATTATTAAGTTTAAATATAAAGCTTACTAACTAACTTTTTCCTTTGGAAAGCCAAGAATCTACACCGACTTCTAGTTCACTTATTAACTCAATCGCATAGTTACATCTATCTGTAACTCAATCATACATATCTTTAATAAAATAGGTTCCATTTAACCTATTTTAGGTCAATTTAAATGACTTAAGTGTTTATATGTATGTTGACATGCTTCTGGTTGAGGTTAGGTTGTAAAATTTTGTATTTAAGCCCATTTTTCACAGACACTGGCCATAGAGGCACCTCCTCATACACCTCTTTAGTACTGAGGCACCTCCTCAGTATTAAGGCATTGCCTCAGCACTAAGACACCTCCTCTACGTACTAAGGTGTCACCTCAGCATACTGAGGCACTACCTGATCGACCAGTAGAGGCATTTTGCACTTGAAAATGGTAGAAATTCAACCAAACTTAAGTTCACTTCAACCTATTTGTTTCATAACTTACTACAACCAATGTTTCAACCATTTAAACACACTAATAACATGAATTTGGAAGTATATACATTCTTTTCTACAACTAAAAACAATAATTCCAACACTATAATTCAAAAATTCCAAGTTAAAACTAAAAGAAAAATAAAAAAGTAGACCATTCACTAGATTTTAGCTCTGAAATCTCTGAATTCTTGAAGGTAGAAAACTTTAGCTACAGTAACCCTTTTTCTTCTTTTCTTCCTTCCTTCCTTCTGCGTTTTTGACGCAGAACTTTTTTTTAAACCTCTAATTATTTACTTATTATCTCAAAAATCTTCATGTAATCTTTTTCTTTCAATTTAGTCCTTGATTATTTTCAATTATATCTAATTTTCATATATTTGATTTTATTCTCATTAAGTCATCCATATCAAATTTACTCAAAATAATAATACTCAATTATCTTCAATGAACCCTTTCATTCTATTAAATTATTTCTAAGGATATGGATGTTACATTATGTAATGTTTGATTTTAAAATTTCTTCTATATTTAAGATCTTGATATGAGATTAACACCTTCGAATCCAGAGTTTCAGATCGAACCTAGAGATTGCATAACAAAAGAAAAAAAAATACAATAAAGACATATAGTAGAGATCAATTTTAAATAAAAATAAAAATAAATTGAAAATCAGTGATATATGGTAACAATATATTTACCATACAACAATAAAAGTCAATCTTTTAATTGCATATTGATGGCTTCTACCTTTAACTTCAGATTAGTTTTAATTGCATTTATATGCAACTAAATCTTTTTATTGCATATTGATTTCCTCACTGTCAATGTCAAAAGATCATAAAATAAACACTAAAAGTAACAAAAAAATATATAAAAAAATGAGTTATCTTTTTAGAGTCACCACTTTCTTTATTACTTAAGGTTTAAGATAACAAATATGGAGTTTTATAGATCAAATGAACACATAAGACTAAAACTATTTGACATGGGAATGGTGCTAAGAAGAGATTAGGATTGATAGATGAGACTGAGAAGTGAAATAAGAGATTAGGGTTAGGTATGAGAAGAGAGAAAAGAATAGATGGAGAGTGGCACTGGAGGAAGGGTGGCACTTGGGAGAGAATAGAGGGCAGCAGAAAATAAGGGTTTTCATTAGGGTTAGGGTTAAGTTAGGTATATTTATAGATAGGATAAATGTAAAATGACAATGTTTTACATATGTTTAAAAATTTAAAATTTTGGGCGATTCGGGTGGCAAAAAGCATAGCCCGAACCACCTTTTCGAGAATCAAAATTTCCACTTCCATTAATCAAAATGAATCTTTTATTATTTAGAAACTGAACAAAAAGTAAAGCTCAGTTCAGTTTCATTCAGTTTCTTTAGGTCAATCGACATATACTCACCCCGAACTGGAATCGCACTACAAATACTATATCGGAGGTAGCTAGGATTGAAACCTATATTTTCTTATAAAAAAGAAGTTTAAGGGAAGTACTTCACTTTTAGAACCTCTACATATAGTAAATTTGGATTGATGAGAAGCCTCAACCCCTGTTTAGCAAGTAATGCTAAATTGACATTAACAAGATGCTTAAAACCTATCCCTCTTAATTTTTGTACTGTGATAGTGTAGTCTAACTCGTCCAGTGAACTTTCCTTTTATCAATCATGTCACTCCATTAAAATTTTCTAATAAGTCTTTAAATTTCATCACATAACAAATTAAGTAAAGTAAAGCAGCTCATTATATATGTTGGTATAACCTGAACCACAGATTTAATAAGGACTTCTTTCACTGCTAAAAATAAAAGATTCTCCTTCCACACTTGTATTTTTTTTTTAGATACGCTCTTTTAAAAAGCTAAAGATAAGTTTCTTAGATTTACCAATAAGGGTTGGCAAACCAGGATACTTTAGAAGATGTCCAATGGCTTTTACTCCGAATATAGATGTAATGGACTGTCTACAATCATGCATCATATTTTAACTAAAAAAGACTTATAATTTATCTAAGTTAACAACCTAACATAATGCCAGCTCATACTGATGAGGAATACTCCAGATTTATGAGCACTTTACTAATTTTGCACAAGAGAATAGTATACTATCATCAATAAAAAATAACCTTGAGAAGTTGTAATAGGATGGAGTTATTTATTTTAAATTGATTTCTTGATCAGAGCCGACAAACCTTCTTCAAATAATAAAAATAAATAAGATGAAATAGGTCCCCTAACTGAAGTCCTCTATGGGGAATCATAGATTTTCCAAGTACTCCATTAATAAGAAAGAAGTAAGAGACTGACATCCACACAACTCATTATCAGTCGAATAAAATAATATGTAAAATGCATTCTAACCAACATATTATAAATAATCCTATTATACCCGATCGTACACTTTGGTCATGCTAAGTTTGAGTGCCATAGCACCTTTCTTGCCTTTCATCATATGCTTTATTGAGTGAAAAAGCTTAAAAGCTATTAAAGCATTATTAATAATTAGTATGCCAAGAGCAAAAGTACTATGTGTTTGATGAATTACTAATGGTAAAACGGATTTCAATATGTTCGTCACTACCATAAAATTAATTTTAGATTTACTACACACCATGTTCTCCATAAGCCATAAAAATAAATGTTCTAATAGCAGCAAGTTTGGAAATTTAAAAGCTTACATCCAACTTCTTTTCAACTTTCTCTTTATCCATAGGAGAAATTTCTTCATTCCACTCTCTAGATCCTCAATTTTATGACATGCCCTCTCCATAAAGTAGTTGTAATCTTATTTAGCACATTGATGACTAACCTTGTTTTAGTCCTATAATTAAAAGTATTTACCACATTGGTTATGGTAGCATCATATTTTGGTAAAGTTCTTATTAACCTTTTGTTAAATGTTTGATATATATTTTTTTAAATTCTTTAAATGCCTACAAACTTTTATTCCTCATGGCTTTAAAATATTTATTGAATTTAGTCTGATGTATTGCAATCATTGCCCTATATTAAAGCATTTTCAATTCTTGGTTATTATTTTTGTTCTAATTATAATAAATATATATTGTATAGTTATGGTGCTCTAAAAATGACATTTCCTAATCCCTATAAGAAACATGAATATAATATATTGTCCAAGGTTTCATAAGTAAAATGATAATATTGTGTTGACATTATCTTTTACTGGCACTCAAATAGTGTTAACTTTAAGCTATCTTGAGTATCTATATATTGGAAGAAAATATTTAAAAATCAAGTTAAAATAGCTTCAATTTCCTCTTAGTACCTAAGCAATAAGGAATATTTGACCATTCTCATTTATAGCTATAATAGATAATAATGATCCTCCAATATATAACTTTTAAAAGTAGCCATCTAAGCACAAGAGTGATCTACAACTTGCTAGATATACTTTTCTCAATCCAAAAAACCCCATATGGTATTTTTTTAAGACAAAATTTCACTTGTCAAATGATTATTCAAAAAGTCAAATTGAAATTGCCCTCCTTACCATTATTTTTAACTTTATATCATAGGATATCAGTTTGACATATCATTGCCTTTTTCTCTAGTTTTGTAGTAATTAAGATACACCTTTCACTTTTAAACTTTGATATTGATAATGATACACTTAACGTGATAATCTAAATTTCTTTTTAACTTTTAGAGAAATTCTTCTGCTAATGACTTTAATGTTGCTTAGATATTGGTATGCTTAAGGACATGTATTTTTATGTTAAAAATTCTAATTTTAAATAATATTTTTGAACCTTTTTGCCCCAGCATACAACCTCTATTTGCAATCATCCTTATATAATGCTTTTATTCTTCTTTCACCACTCCTTTTCTACCACACATCATATAAATTAATGATTGCTCATTTTTGCACTACTTTTTTAAGTTGTTTTCCATTATCAAACAACATTCCAATGTCTCATGGTTATATTTAGGATTATAAATTTTTGCCCTCATTTAAGACCATCACTCATGTATTCTCATTAACTTTGGCACTTTTATTCATTATTAGTTTCTTCTACCACTCCTCGGTCACCCCCCACTTAAACCATTGACTTGAACCAGTCATCCTTAAGCCAACATCAACTAAAATGCCCACCCTTGAATTTAAGAAATCATTTTAAGTTAGTCTAGGCCTTCTATATTATCTACAATAGTATTTTTAAACCTCTTTTTATTTGTAACTATATATTTTCTATCTAATTTATACCCCCTATATTCACTTTTATCAGTTTTATTTTCTACTTATGGAATATATAAAAAATGACATAAGTTCCTGTCAATAATTTTGTAGGTAGTACTAATGTAACTAAAACTAATAATTTATATAGTGTTTTATTGAAAAACAAATGTAAATTTGCAAATGCCTAATTCATAATAGTTGTAGATATTAAATAAAAAAATTTCAATATGTATAATTGTCAAAATTGTCAATTTTCATAAAACCCTAAGCATCAATTGCTATATAGCACTAGTATAATATCAAACCTTCCAACATGTTATATTAAAATGTAACTGAAACCTTAATTATGTAATACTAAATCACATGAGCAAAATGCACTTATAATCTTTTTATGTGGGTTTGTTCTCTAGTTTTATATAGACAACTTCTTACCTATACTAGTTTTAATATGAAAATAGTGGTTGTTAAAAAAATATTAGAAAGGCAAGTATGAAAGCAACAATGTCAAAAAAGGATGAGAGTAGGAAAAATGAGAGAGGAAAAGAGTATAAAAGTGTAATATATACTTGAGTTTTAAGTTCTTCATGACATCATTATAAATTTTATATATTATATCCCATGTGACTATATTGACTATTTGTATGCTCAATCTCTAATTAACCTTAGTTGTGACTTTAATAATCAATTTTGAACTTCTAATATGTGTATTTAAATGTATATATAAGTTATATTGAAAGCTAGACTCAAGTTAGAACACAAAAAGCAAAATCAAGCTAAAGGAATCAAGTTAAAATTGATCACGATCATGAAGACATGGTCACGATCATGAAGACATGGTCATGATCATAAGGAAGGCTCCTAGAACTCCTCATGGTCCTTAGTCATGGTCATAAAGAGCCATAATGAGCCAATGCATAGGAAATTCAAGCACCACGATCGTGAGGAGCAGTTTTAAAACTCTTTACTAGCCATTTCTCAAACTTTGTAATGACTACTTCAGGCTTCAACGATTATAATTTTAAGTGTCACGATTGTGAGCACTCTTCTTATAGCTGTGAGCACTCTTTTGTCTATAAAAATTGAATTATAAGTAAATGAAGGAGAAGAATGAAACTACGTACGGGTGGTATTTTGAATAGCTAGTCCTTATCTTTACACTATAAATACCTTTTGAATTCAACATTTAAGAGGTTAGACAAGTTGTTAAAAGAATTAATTATGCTCATAAGAGCTTTGTAACTTTCATTGTTCAAGTTTTCTTTACAAAATTTCTTTCTATTTACAAATTTTGAGAGTTGAAGTCTATTAGCTAACAAGATCTTTTCATCTACACTTTCTTTGGATAAATACAAGGGATAATGAGGATCAAAATCAAATTAGGTTGGTGTTTAGCCTTGTGAAAAAGACTTGTTGTTGAGGTTTGCTATCTGTCTAGAAGAACGCTTGTAAAGGTTTGTGTTAAGCTTAGAAAAACACTTGTTGTAAAAGGATAGTGTTGAGCCTTAATAACACATAATAGATTGGGTTTCAAAATATTAACTTAGGGATAAGTTATGTAGAAGAGTAAAATTATAGAGAATCTGCACCTTTATAAATCATTGCGCCTTATATTCTTTTCTCTTCATTTTAATCCTTTTTTAATTTCCTTTTAATTTCCAAATCTTCCTTTAATCAATCAAAAATTTCTATTCAGCCCCTTATAAAGCTTTTCAGACTACTGCTTCAATAAGTGAATATGTAGTTAAATTAATTGTAAACAATTAATAAAGTCGCAATAAATTTGGATTTAATTGTAGAAAGTTGGATGAGATTGTAATGAATTTGCCAAATTAGGATAGAAAAATAATTAAAATTTTTGAACAAAAATTGTAAAAAGTTGAATGGATTTGAATTTTTTATTATTAGCCAAAAATTATGAAGTGTCCAAATTATGTGAATAAGTAATTTTTGATAATAATTATAGGAGAACCTAAAAGTTTTATATTATATTTTAAATTTTTACATTTTTGCTATAAAGTCATTTTTAATATATATATATATATATATATATTGGGCTCACACGAGCTAACAAAGCATTCAAGCTACCACTTATTAGTTAGAACCACTTAAATAAGATAAAAATAACACATTCAAATACTCGATTATAAAAAAAATCTAACTAAAATAGCAAAAATTAAACATTTTAAATACTAAATTTGCAATTTTTATAGAGCCTAATTGGCCTTTTAACAAAAAAAAAAAGGATAAATATAAATAAGTACCATATGATTTAAGCATTTTAGTATTAGAGACATGTAGTTTTTGTTTGTGATAATTTAGAACCATATGGTTTCATATTTATTTAGGTGATAAAATTTATTATAAAGGGAAAAGGTGCATTTAGCCCCTTCATGTTTGGTCCAGAGTTTAAATAAGCCATCGAAAGTTTTTTCGGTTTAAAAATAAACCTAATATTGCTAAATCAGGTCATTTAACCCCTTCAAAAAAATCCGGCTTATGAAACAATTACAAAATGGTCCCTGAAATTAGTTTTCTATCAAAATATTTTAAATTTTTTAAATCAATAAAACCAATTTACCCTTAATTTTTTTATTAATAGTATAATTTTTAAGAAAAATTATTTTATTTAATTATTAATTTTTACAAATAAAAATATAATTTAAAGTAATTAAATTAAAATATAAAATTAAAATAAAATTGATATAATAATAATAATAATAATAATAATAATAATAATAATAATAATAATAATAATTATTATTATTATTATTATTATTATTATTATTTAAAAATCTAAGAACAAATCCAACCAAAATCAAACTCATTAATTAAAATTATTAAAAATTAAAGAAAGAAAACTATCCAATTCCAAATTCATAACATTCATCGTCCTTAACAAATAATCTCCACTAGCATTTTTTTTTTAGCCTCTTTACCATTGCGTTTCTTTAGCCACCTCCAATCTCAACCTCCCAGATCTCAAAATATCTAAACCCAAATCTAACTTAGTAAACCTTGAAAGGCAGCAACACTAAACAAAAGGCAGGGGAATTCAACACAGTAGATCAAGGAAAACATCACATAGCAGGTTGCAGGCGCTTTGAAACACATGGTGGAAATTGATATTCGTTGATGGCTCGCAAGTCTCATGATGACATAGATTCTGATAAAGATGGCTATGTTCTATATAATGAAAATGGGACTATGCTTACCTGGATAAATATGGGTAATGTGTCACTAAATGGGAAGGTGCAATATTTACAACGCAAGAAAACATGAGGTAATTTGAAATGTAGGACTGTGCTTACCAAATTTGGTTCCGCTTGTGTTTCTTTTTGTTTTTGATGTTGTTGTTGCTAATGGTAGTGGTAATGGGTGGACGATAGTAAGGATCTTGGGTGGAGATAGGTTGTTGTTACTGTTCATAATGGTTGCAGCGGACAATGACAATTTTATAGTGGCGGTGAGGTAGGTGTTAAAGGGAAGAGGTAGAAAATGGCGGCGGAGGGAGGACGTTGGTGAAGGAGGTCAGGGATGAGGCGGTTGGCGGCAAGAGAGGTGGCATAGAGGAGTGATTTGGTTAGGAGAGGTGTTTGTAATAATAATAATATAATTATTTTAAATTATAATATTTGTAAAAATTAATAATTAAATAAAATAATTTTTCTTAAAAATTATACAATTAATAAAATAATTAAGGCTAATTTTATTTATTGATTTAAAAAATTTAAACGATTTTGATAGAAAACTAATTTCAGGGACTATTTTGTAATTGTTTCAAATGCCATTTTTTTTGAAGGAGTTAAATGACCCGATTCAGCAACATTAGGTTTGTCTTTAAGCTAAAAAAACTTTCGAGGGCCTATCTAAGCTCTGGACCAAACATGAAGGGCCTAAATGCACCTTTTCCCTATTATAAATCATTATTTTTTTCTCCTAAAATATTTTAAAATTAAAATTTTTAAAAAAATTGATAAAAAAAAAGAATTCAATAAAAATTAAAATCATTTTTTTTTACGCTGAAAGAGAAAGAAATTATGAGTTTCAATAAATTTTATCATTTAAGTGCTATAAATATCAAATTATAAGGTCCTAAAACGCCCAAAAAAAAAAACCCCACAAAACTTTGATGCTAAAACGTCTAAACCACGTGCTACTTATTAAAAAAAAAAATAATGGTTGCCCCCTCAGGTATTAACCGAAAACTCCGTCGTTTTGCAATAGGAAAGAATCCATATCTATTTCGTGCAAGCGCGGCCGGCAATTTGAAAGGCGAAGAGTCTCGGTCTCCTCTTTCCACTGACAGAACTTTCCAACCACCACCACTTCCGACACCATTTTATTCTCCAAACCGGCTGGAGACGCCATTTCCGACCACACCCAGACTCGATTTGTGGGTTCTTTAAGAGAAGAAGATCCAATTACAAATAAAATAGGAAGAAATTGGAAAAGAAAAAAAAATCAGCAATGAGTGATATAATCTCTGGAGTTGAAACTGAATCAAAGAGCAGTAGTAGTGGCGGTGGCGATGCTTCCAGGATTTCAGAAGTAAAGGCGTGGCTAGCCTCTCAGTTTGATGCTGCAGGGAAAGATGTTCCTGAATTTGAGTACACTCCTCGCAGCATTTCTCATTTACATAATTTAGCAACGCTTTCTCAAGCCAAGACGCATGCTGCTAATATTTTAGCTAATGATTTTCGCCTTAAGGCTACTGAGTATCGCGCTCAAGGTCTTCTCTTTTTATTTCTTTGCATTAATTGTGAAATGGGTGTGCTTTAGATTTCAGTTTTATTTTATTTGTTGAATTTTTTTCGTTAATTTATAGATCCTTTATTGCATTTGTTGAGAATTGTAATTATTCACTGAGATTTGTGGGAGAGGAAGTTGGTGGTGAATGGAATTTATTTATTAGAGAATCTTGAATTCCTTGTCTGATAGAAAAGGTTTGTGCTTTTGGGTTGATTTTGATGGATACAGCTGCTAGGATCAGAGAGATATTGGAGAATGTTGGATTAGCGCAAGAGAGTTTGCCTTCTAATGTAGTTGGATCAGCGCAAGTTCTTGCAAATGTGGCAAACTTGTTGAACATAAGAGACACTGAGCTAAGTAGGTGGGTGTGAGACTGGAGACTGATAACTCCTGTCATTGTAGGTTCTGAGTTCTATTAGTATTATTGTCTTCTTGAATGTTTTTGTAGTTTGAAGTGTGGAAATTTGTTTCAGTTTTCTTGTTGCAATGGGGGATATTTCTTTAAGAAAGACTGGAGTAGAGGAAAAGAGAGCTAAGGCACAAAAGGACTCCAAAATTCTTCTTGATTACACTCGGAAGGCTATTGCAAGGCTTACTTTTTTGAAAAGGTATATTTCTAAATTTAACATTAGTTTCTCTTTTCAAATGTATTTTAATATTCTGTTCCATAATATATTATGATCTCTGATCTCCAAAACTATCTTTGTATTTTATAAAAATTTGGATTTCATGAAAGAAAACTCTTCTTCTGAACTCTTATTTTTTGAACGTGCTTTGGTAGAACACTTGCTCAACTTGAAGATGATGTAGCTCCTTGTGAAGCTCAAATGGAAAATTGGAAGACTAATTTGGCAGTTATGGCATCAAAAGAGCGACAATATCTGCAACAGTATTCCAACTACAAGGTATCTGCTTTTTGTTATTGTCAGGATTACCATAAATTGTCTACTTTCTGCAATCTACTACCTGTCCATGAAATGTTCTTCAGTATTAACTAATTACAGAAAGGATGTGCATTGGCATTAAATGGCCAGCATAACAATCCTTTTGTAACTTTGGCTTTTTAGGTTTTCAGTTCATCACCTCTTCTAGGTTGTCACCACAGGGATATCATAGCAAACCACAGACTGCCATTACATGAACTTACTTTTTGGTTGAATTTCTTAGTTTCTCTTTAATTCTTTTATTTTCCCAATACAAATATTCATTTACTCCCGTTTCAGTTATTTGTTACTCCAGCTCATCTTAGCTGAGCTCTAATTGATTAGGTTACAGTATTTTAGTGTATAATTTTCTTGTTTATCACCATTAGGAGTTCCATAGAGTTACTGTGTGCTGCTTGTGACAATGTAATGAATTTGACGTTTTTTAAGAGCCGAAGCTGGTCTTTGTGGTGCTTTTATCCTATGTATTCTGTACGGTCATGATGCATGAGCAATAAATTTCTCAGCTGGATGCTCCTTGTCTACCCCATCTTCTCTATTCCAATACTGACGTGTTGGCATTAACAGATCCAATTTGGGTGAAGCACTGGTGTTGTGAGATTATATTTTTGTGAATGCAATTCAATATCTTTTGGTCAACTGCTTGATGCTTTCAAACTTATGAAGCTTGATATTAGTATTTTTGACCAGCTTCCTTTTTTTTTTTTTTTTTGGAAAATCTAGATATACAAATTGATTATTTCTACTTTTTTTGAATTGAAGATTTTGAATACATCTGTTTGCTGGAAAGAAGTAAAAACAATCTGTCAAACTTGGCTAAGGGTCACTAAACACTAATTTTACTAAATTATGATATTTTTGGGTGCAAACGGCATTAAAAAAGAGGAAAAAGGATGATTCATTAGGGAGAATTGTGCTCTTGGTACTAGAAATTTGATTCAGAAGGTGTATCCTAACAGCTTTTAGGAAATCTGGAAAGGGCCAAGGGTTTTAATAAAACTCGAAACTATAGATTTATCAAAAGTGGGGGAAAGGAGGAAAAAAAGGAGAGAAGAAAGAGGGAATCAATGGCTGTTTGAATATTTGGAGGACATTAAACAATATTGCATGAAGACTTATGCTACAATTCAATCTTATTCTGATAATTTACATTTTTTCCCTTCTTACTTTCTTGCAAGATGCATACTGGAAGTTATGATTGAAAGAAGTTTTATAGGTTCTTGTGGAGTCCATGTTGGATTTACTTGTAATGTCTTAATATTTATTTGTATTTGTTGTGAGTTGTCTATTCTCATAATATGAGCAGGGCCAACACTAAATACTAGGGGAATTGTAATCCACAAAATAAATAAATAAATAAACAGATAAAGGATAACTTATGGAAGACAGCAAAAAATTGTGGATACTGAAATGTCTTTCCATGGATAGATAGAGTTCAAGGAATAATATTTGTGAATCTCCATTGAATGAGGTGCTTAATTCAGGATTTGTGAATGATCATTAGAGTTCAGATGTATTATCTGCTTGCTTGTGTGCCTGGATGCTATCATCTGTTTACAATGAATTTTCTCTTTGCAGGCTCTTCTTAATCGTGTTGGCTACACACCAGAGATTAGCCATGGGGTGTTGGTTGAAATGAATGAGCACAGAAAGGAGTTGGTGAAGAAAACCAAGCCCATCACGGAAACCTTAAAGAGTTACCAGGACCTGCCACCGGTAATTGTGCATTTTAACCAATACAGAATTGTTATTATGCAAGTTTTTTCCAGCATGGTTTTGGATTTTAAATCTTTTCCTTATTCTTTTTTACTGAAGGATAAAGCTTTAGCCGCTTTAGCAATAGAGGATAAGAAAAGACAGTATGCTGCGGCGGAGAAGTACCTTGAAGATGTAATCCAGTCGGCCCTTGCCGCTTCAGATTAACGTCTGGATTGTAGATTATTGTTATATTCTTGTCTTTGTTCTGTTGCCCATTTTCCGATGTTTTAGTATCTATGAAGGGGATGTCTATTATATATTGAACCTCTGATATCCTTTGATCTTTTGGTTTGCCCCCAGTTCTATTCGGTCTATACAAGTAGGTATTTGAGTGTTAGGAATAAAAATCATAGGATCATCACAGCATATATATTTGGCAAACTCATATTATATGTATCGGTAATTTTTTGAAATGAATCATTTGATGAGAAGTTTGGATAGGATCGAACTTTCAGAGTTCAGAAATTGAATGTGCACTAGTAACATTTTAGCTTTCATTTGCAGCAGAGGCAATGATGAAATGACCACATCCAGCCTCTACGGTTTCTTATGAGAAGGATTAGTATGAGATATGGCATCTATGACCAGAAACAGACCACCTTGCAGTGTTAGATACATGGCAGTCCAGTTGCTGCCCCTTGAATTAGTTTTAAAAAAAATGCGGAAAGGAACCCCTCGTGAAGATAATTTTTGCTGTATTTTGTGTTCCTTTCTGAAATTCAAAATATTGGCCCAAAGAGGAAGCATTCATAAACTATAAAGCAATAAATTTTTATTAATTTTTGTGAAATTCAAAATATTGGCCAAAGATCATACCATGGTAGCTGATAAATGTCTGATAATTTTGTGCCAATTGATAAAATTTTGTTAAGTTGCTATTAGTATACAAATGACAATTAAGAATATAATTTATTTTTTAATATAATTTTATAAACCTTATAATATTTTTTTAATTATATAAATTATTTAAAAATAGCATATAACATTTTTTTTATTTCCATAAATTTTTTTAAAATAGTGAATAGTAAAAATTATTAATAATTAATTTTATTTTAATTAACATAATATTAAAAGTATTACTCAAATCTATTTAAACAAAATTTTACTAATATAAATTTTGTTAAAAATTATAAATAGAAATATTATAAATATTTAATTATTAATTATAGTTTTAAACAATGTTGATTTTATTATAAATTGCAAAAAATAATTGTTTAATTTAATCAAAAGGGATAAGTATAATTTTGATATTTGAGGTTTTTCCTTTTGTAAAATTAGTTTGTGGTTTTTTTTTCGATATTTAAGCATCATGCGTGTTGAAACTTAGGTTGGCCTGGCCTAAGAGCAAAAGCCCAATGATAAAAGTTAAAAAAAATGAGCTCAGACAGTGTTAGGCTGAAGTCCCAGCCCATTTGACAAGCTCACGACCCAATAAAGTCCTTAAAACCCATTAGCCTATCAAAGAGGCGTCAATGAGGTGCTCCTCTGTGCATTGAGGCGATCTCTCATTGGTGAGGCGGCGCCTCAGTAATGTGAGGTTATTTTTTAGCTGAATATGGTGACCACATTTTGCGCAATTCCCTCCAACGTTCAACCACGGTATTCTAAGATAAAAAATTATGGCTAACGTGCTGCAGAAGGTGGAGGAAGTCATGGGAGGTGGGAGAGAGAAAAAGGAGGAAGGGAGAAAATAAAAAGAAAAAATCGGAGAAAGGAGGGGGGATTTTGGAAAAAAAATCAAGAACGTAAGAAAAAAAAAAGAACGCAACAAAAAAAGGAACAAGAAGGAAAAGAGGGATCATAGAGAGGGAAGTGAAGAAGAGGGCAAACATTGAAGGTTTTAGGGAGAGAGCAAAGAGTTAAAAAAGAATATAGCATAAGCCGTGGCTTGTAGGGAGGCAGAATCTTGCTTTACATTATTTGGAGTTTTTGCACCTTGCCCAAAGAGCATTCTGAAGGCTAAGATAGGGAGGCAACTTGAGTTCTTGATAGTAGGCTCTTCCTAAACTATTTTATTGCATTACTATTTCATTGATCATCTTGCATGGCTTATGGCAATTAATTGAAAATGAATTTAAAAGGTGTTTGGACCGTGGAGTTTTCTGTGCCTTTGAGTTTACTTTGTACCAATTAATGCATGTTTTAAATCTATTTTGAAGTGATTGCCAGTATGAATTGAAATGCTTTAAATTATTGGTAAACCTATATATGCATGTTTTAGGTTAGACAAAATTGAAGTCACATTTTTTTTTTACTTTGAATATGCGGCTTTGCTAGGATTGTATAAATCAATTTGAATTTGTGTTCGTTAACATCTGCTTTATATGTACCAGAGGCTTACTGAGGTGGCACCTCTTCGTAGAGGCGGCGCCTCAGTATGCTGAGGCAAAGAAGATTTCACCTCTGTGTCATAAGGCAATGCCTCTATAAAAAGGCGCCGCCTATACGTGGCTAGAGGTCACTCTGGAGAGGCAGTTTTTGTGTTATGTGCATTTTTTAGTGCCTCCTTAACCCTTTGATATAAATTGGTTGTGTGATAGTTTGATTGAATTGTTAGTATTGTATGCTTTTGATTAATACATTATTTATATTTACCTTTCTTTAGTATACTAATTGTGTTTTTTTGGCATAGGTTTTGTTTTAATGGAGATATTAATGACTATTTTTAGTTTGTAGAATGGTTCAGTGACAATTAGTTGCTGCAAATTTAGAACTTTTTGTTTTAATTTTAATTTCGTTTGAGTTTTGATTTCTTGTGTGCGAAGGGTTGTAATTCCACTCTCATATCTCTTTCTTTGCATGCGTATTTTAATTTTCTATTTTGGTATTTATGGATGCGACGTGCTAGCAAATGTAATTGTGGAGTGATGAATCAGATTTAATTGCCTGCAAAATTGATTAATTAACAAACTTGGACCTAATTGTAAAAATTGGAACTTGTTTGGAGGTAATTGCATATTTGTGTGTAATAAAGAAATAATTAAATAAATAAAAATGATAAAACACGAAACACAAACTGAGCCCGATTGTAAGGTCGGATGGACATTCCAAAAGCACATACCCAGTTTCCGGACCCAATCTCTGAGGATGACTACTGGGCTCCCTTCGTAGGATCTAGTTGCTGTATAGTGTATCCTAGATTTTACCCCGGTGGCGACTCCTTCTTTGACTTAAGCTTATCAAAAGGCCTAAAGTTGTATTTTCTAGTGGATCTTGAGTCCGCACAGTGCCGTAGTCGCCAAATACTTGGGCGCGTGTTGAACACCGCCGCCTACAATGTGTTTTATTTTTTTACACTTTATTACCTTTTCTAACAAATATTGTTTAAAATATATGTTTTAATGTAAAAATAATATGAAATTTTAATACTAAAATCATATAATGAGTGATATACCATTCAACTAATTAGAATAAACTTACAACGAATCAAATTTAAATGTATTTTTAATTTTATTATTAATAAAGAGAAATAATATTTAAAATAAATTTAAAACATTTTTTAAAAATAACTAATTAGTTAGATTGATCATAAATTATATATAGAATAAATTTATTATTAAAATTTAATATTATATCAATATTTTCTCATAAAATAATGATGACATTAGTTAGAAAAGTATTAAAATGTAAAAAAAATATGAAACATACTTAAATGCCAAAAAAACCAAAAGTCTAGTTTTGCCAAAACCACAAATTAAAATTATATTTATCCCTAATTAAAATTTATTTTAGTATTGGTTATTTTTAATAAAGTGCTTTTTGTTCTTACTTTATTTTTTACAAAGTAAACTTTACTTTGTTTATAATTACTATTAGATGATTCAATACACTCTTTTCATGGTAATAAAAGCAAAGTAAAAATAAAGGAAGTAAAAAACAAAGTCAAAAACAAAAATCTCCCAAATAAATTCAATTACAGTCCATTAAATTCAAATAAATTATTAATTGATATAAAAAGGTTAAAATAAAATTTTATACACTGTGGTTTTGCCTTTTGACAAAACTAGTCTTATAATTTTTTTGATATTTAAATATCTTATATTTCATATTTTTATTTACAATTTAGTACCATTATAACTAATATTATTATTATTATTATTATTTTATAAGAAAAAATTATTATAATATCAAATTTCAATTATAAATTTATTCTATATATGATGTACGTTAATCTAATCAGTTGTTTAATTTTAAAAATATTATAAATTTATTTTAAAAAATATTTCTTTTTATTCATAATAAAATAAAAAATACATATAAACTTAATTTATTATGAGTTTATTGCAGTTAGTTATATAATATATTACTTATTATATGATTTTATTAAAATCCATATTATTTTTAACATTAAAATATATATTGTTTTTTTTTTTTTTTTGAGGAAAACTAAGAAACTACCATTACTGAAAAGAATCCAAAGATAAACCATTACAAATAAAGGGGGGAGGAACATGTTCCCACTCCCTAATACCAGACATAGAACTCGTTGCTCTTTCTAAGGAATGAGCAATCGAGTTCGCTGATCTACGAACGAAGTGAACTACGCACTCGCTCATCTCACTAAGAAGAGATTTACAATCATCAACTACTAACCCAGCCCCGAAATTATTTTGAGAGGATACTTGAATTGCACGAACCAACTCCAACGCATCCGACTCGATTACCAACTTCTATAGACAGTGACTCTTTGAGCCAACTCAAAACTTCCCGCAATTCCACAGCTTCAGCCAGCATCGCATCAGCCGGACCAAAGGAACTACCCATACCAGCTGCACAGAATTCACCCTTTTTATTTCTTAAAACCCATCCGAAGCCAACTTTCCTAATATCTGTAAAAACTGCATCATCCACATTGCATTTCAGCCAACCCACTTTCGGGGGTTGCCAATGCACCAGACCCTCATCTGTGACCGGGAGATGATTGGCAAAAGAGGGAACCTGAACTGACTGCCATTGGTATAGAAATTGACTAGCCATATTAATCAAACGAACAGTAGATTGGCCATGACCATTCCATAGAATCTTGTTCCTGTTTCTCCAAATACCCCACATAACCATACAAACCATCAAGATTTTATCCAACTAAGCACTCTGTATGAACAAACTAAATCAGTCCAACAACTGAGAACCCATTGCAGGCAACGAAACATTCAGCAAACGCCAACAACTAGAGGCTAACAGACAGAATAAAAAGACATGGCTATTAGATTCAGTTTCCAACATGCAAACAGGACATCGTCAATCAACCTCTACTCGACGCTGATTAAGAGCTTCTTTAGTAGGAATACATCCTGAACAAACACGCCAGACAAGGTTCTTTACTTTTGGGGGAAGACACAAACTCCAAAACTTACGCCACATAATAGAGTGAGAGATCCGGATACCATTCACTCTGTCCCTTAGAATTCTGTAAGCACTCTTGACCACATACTCGCCGCTTTTGTCGAATTTTCACACACATTTATCATCCATAGCTCGAAGACTTAATGGGATCCTACGAATCATATCCCTATACCGTTCGTTGAAGAGATCATTAATAATGTCATCGTCCCAACTAATTTCTCCCGGCTGCATTAGGCAATTGACAGAAGCCCCCTCAGTTTTTGGAACACACAAAGATGTAATACAAGGATTAGCTTCATCTGGAAGCCAAGGTTCTGTCCATATATTGATGCGATGGCCCTGACCCACCCTCTAATGAAGACCATCCTTAACCAAACTCTGAGAAGCAAGGATACTAGACCACACAAAGCTAGGATTATTCCTCAGTTTGGCGTTAACAAAATCTGACCCAGGATAATACTTGCTTTATACAAACGACTAACCAAAGAGTGGGGTTGGGACTGTAACCTTCATCCGTTCTTACCCAACAAAGCCAAGTTGAAGTCTTGAAGCTTCCGAAAACCCAATCCACCCATTACTTTCAGCAAACATAATTTATCCCAACTCTTTCAGCAAATACCTCTAGATTGACTTTTATTACTTTTCCACCAAAAAGAGTTAGCCATCCTTTCAAACTCAAAACAGAGCTGCTTTGGTAACAAGTACACACTCATAGTAAAAATAGGGAGAGCTTGGGAAACCGTTTTAATTAGGATCTCCTTTCCGGCTCTAGACAAGAAATGACCCTGCTAATGGTTCAGCCTAGAAGCTAGCTTATCTTTCAGAAATGAAAAAGCTTGTCTCTTATTTCGACCAACACAAGAAGGAAGACTGAGATAGTTCCCTGAGCTAGCCTTAGCCTCAACCCCAAGCACAACGCAAACCTCATCTTTTCTAAACTCAGTTGTGTTCTTACTAAACTGAACCGAAGATTTTCCAAAATTAACCATTTGGCCTGATGCCTTTTCATACAAAGCAAGACATTCTTTAATAGACTCGCTTTCCTCCATATTAGCTTCAAAGAACATGAGACAGTCATCGGCAAAGAAAAGGTGGGAAATTTGAGGAGCCCCACGCGCGATTTTGCATCTATGAATTAAGCCGCCAACTTCACGCTTCTGCAATAACGAAGAGAGACCTTCGGCACAGAGGATAAACAAATAAGGCGATAAAGGGCAGCCTTGTCGAATACCTCGCTGTGGAATAATAGGACCCAACTCGTTACCATCACACAAGATAAAATATTGAACCGATGTGAGGCACATCATAACCCAATCAATCCACCGAAGAGGAAACCCCATCCAACCCATGATATTTTTTACAAAATCCCACTCAACCCGATCATAGGCCTTAGACATGTCAACCTTCAGAGCTACATAACCTACCTTTCCCTATCTATTTCTATTCAAAAAATGGAAAATCTTTGAAGCAATCATAATATTGTCCGTCATCAACCTACCCGGAATAAAGGCGCTTTGAGCTTCAGAGATAAGCATCGGAAGCACCCCCTTCAAGCGGTTAGCCAACATTTTAGAGATGGTTTTATAAATCACATTATACAGGGAAATAGGTCTAAGGTTAGAGGAAAATTCAGGATGCTCCTTTTTCGGAATAAGGACAATGGCTGTTTTGTTGAGAATCGCTGGTAAAGAATTTGTGTGAAGGATTTCCAAACAAGCATTAGTAACATCCTCTCTTATCACTCCCTAGAATTTCTGAAAGAATGCTGGATTCATACCATCCAGCCTCGGGGATTTTTCCGGTTGCATGGAGAAGATTGCTGCCTTATCTCGGGAGAAAAATCCGAACTCAAGATCTCTTTGCTTTGAATATCCAACCTAGCTTCCACACACTCAAGAACTGCAACGTCATCACACCCACAAGAGAGAAATAGATCCTCAAAGGATGAAACTAACAAATTCAGTAACCCAGTTTCTCTAGACTTCCAAACTCCTAATGAATCTTTGAGTTGGGAAAAGCAATTCTTCTTCTTCCGCTTGGAAGCTGACAGATGAAAATACCGTGAATTATTGTCACCAGCCTTGAGCCAAAAATTCTTTGCCTGTTGACGCCAGTATATCTCTTGTTGATCGAGGATAGCATTATATTTAGCCTTCACCTGCTCTAATTCCCGCCGAGATTCAATATCACGCCGTGGTCTAAGAGCTTTCAAACGACATCGGCAATCATTTAGCTGAACCTTAAATTGCTTACGCAACTCACCACCCCAATCAAGCAAAGCACGCCCACAATTCTCCAACTTCTCCGGAAGAGACCGACCTCTATTCTCTGACCAACTTCGAATCACCACATCGGAATAGTCCCGCTCTTGAAGCAAAGCATTTTCGAAACGAAATCTTCTACTTTGAATAGAATTCACAACCTCATCAAAATCCAATAGAATTGGAGAATGGTCCGAAGTGGGAACATCCAGATTACATAATTTTGCATGACTAAAAAGGTTTAGCCAATGAATAGTAACAAGTGCACGATCTAAATGTTCCTCAATGCTAACTTCCAGCCCCCTATATCTTTCCCATGTAAATGGATAGCCCTCCATACCCATATCAATAAGGCTACAATCTTCCATAGCTTGACGAAACCCCTCCATCAACCAGACTGGCTGAGCAATATCACCCCTCTTCTCCTTTGCACATAGGACATCATTGAAATCCCCAATGCAACACTAGGGGAGAGGGGACTTAGAACTGAGCTAACGAAGTAAATTCCATGAAAGAGGTCGATTTCGTCTGTCTGGAGCACCATAAAAGCTAGTCAAGCGCCACTCAGCCATCCCTGCAACAATGACTACTACATCTATATGACTACTAGAAAAACTCAATAACCTAACAGAATTTTTGATCTTCCAAAATAAAACTAAACCACCAGCATGACCAATAGGATCAACAACGAACATCCTTTCAAAACCCAATAAGAGTCGGACCTTTTCAACCTTGGCCCGAGTTAACATTGTTTCAATTAAAAACATCACTTTGGGCTTTTTGAGCTGGACCAGCTCCTTCAAGACCCGAACTGTACGTGGGGAGCCCAACCTACGACAGTTCCAGCTTATGGTCGTTATTAGGCGTGGTGGGCCTAGAACCCCGAGCCCACCGTTCTAATACATCTTGGATCAGGAGAACTTACAAAAAGTCCAAGATTACTCTCATTACATAACCCATTGATCTCATCACCATCCATTTTCCTTCTTCTTTTTAATCCACAATAGTTACCCCCTCATACATGTACTCCTCCACAATTGTATTTGGTAAGTCATCCATTACCATACTGGTTACAGATTTACCTCCCACTTCAGTGTTGTTAATGTCACCATCATGCCCATATTTCTCGCCAGCATCCCCTCCCACTACCTTGACTGGATTCTTACCATTTTTCTGATCTGAGTCATTCCTCTAACGACTCGACTCAGTTCCCTTACCTAAACTCGACCAACTATCTGATCTGAGCCATTTCTCGCCTGAGGTACCTTGTTGTTTACGTGAAGAAGCTCTCATTCAAACTCCAAACGACATTTCTTCTTTAGGGATGGGAGAATCAAAAAAGTTAGCACAGAACTTATCAGTATGGCCAAGAATCCCACAGTAAAAACAAAACGTAGGCAAGTATTCGTATTAAAATTTAACCCATGACCATTCGCCCCCAGGATGCTTGATTTTCATCATACTCTTTAGAGGCTTACATATGTCTAGATCCACTCTGATACGCATATACTTCTGCCACAAGCCTCCAAAATTATTCGGGTCACTGACGATGTATCTTCCAATGAAATCTCCAATATTACATCCCACCTTCTCGAACATGAAACCTACAGGAAGATTATGCACTTGGATCCATATTGCCATTGATTTTAGAACACATTCATTAGGCTATTGACTAGCAGTTAGTCGATGAACAAGCAAAAGGTGCTGGTTAAACTTCCATGGACCATCATCGATAACCCTTTGGATATCCAATTTATGAAAGAACTGAAACAGATAACGATTCCCATCCAATTCCTTAATGTTTACCCATTTGACCGGTTTCCACAATGATGCCATCATATTTCTCATGGAGTTGAAATGTATCGATCCCTCAGTCAAGAACCGTCCTACCAGACAGAATCGGGAATCAAACTCAGACTGCTCCACCGCGTCCTCATCTATCACCAAACTCCCCTCTTACTCCCCTCTTCCTCATCCACTATAGATAAATGGGCATAATTCTCAGTAAGGACATGAGTATCATGACTCGATGATCCCATAATCAGAAGAAAAGAAAGATCGGACCAGAACAAACTGAACAGACTAGAGGGAAAAGGACAAGACAAAGAAAAAACACAGTACCAAGAAAAGGACAAGAAAAAGAGAAAACACAATACTAAAAAAGGACAGGTAGAAACCACACCAAAGATTAGACAATAATCTAAGAATAAACCTCAAACAAACAATATGAAGATGTCATAGGAAAAGAATCAAAGCACTTGCCAAACTGCAAGACATACTCACTTGTCAGGAGACAAGACCTCCAGTACCAGTGGAGATACTTAATTATAAATAAATAATTCAAATGCCAAAATAATAAAGGACAAATAGTCATTTTCCCCTTTAACTTGTATCAAAAGTTTAAATAGACTGAATTTTAACTTTTTGAACAAATAAGCACAATATTTACATTTAAAGGTCAAATAAATCCAAATTTTATCAAATTAAATGCACATAACACACTGCCTTAAAAGAAGAAAGTGAATTAGATAGTTTCTTAATAAAACTTTAAAGATCAGCTTTTCCTTTTTTTAAAATTTTTTTTTTCATGTTTCCTCATGTATAAAAAAATAAAATAATTTATTTTTAAATGAAAAATCTTAACTAAAAACCAATTATTTAAATAACCTATCGAGTTCGTGCTCTTTAATTAAAATTTTTGCTCCTTGAAACATAATTTAGATATAAAAAGTGAAACTAAAAAATAAAAGAGCAGATTCACTATGCATATATAATCTACTACTACCACTTCCTTTTTTTTTTTTGATAATAACAATAATTTCATTCATACAAGCCAGCAATACATTGATATAAATCCGCTAAAAACTATTAAAGGATGAAACTGTGAAATATTCACATCTCCAAGGTTAATAGCATAATAAATCAGCTCAAAGCCTACACATTTAAAAAATTTATAATGACTAGAATACCTATGACTCCAGTGCTGCAACATACTGACGACCATAATCAGATCTAATTTCTCTGTTGAATCGAATATGCTTTGTTTGTCTGAATTGCCCACACACAAAAAAATTCACAATAAGACAGCAAAAACCAAACGCCATAAAAAGACGGCGAAACCATAAAAATAAACAATAACAAACCTATATCTATATGGAATAACCACTTATTTTAGAATTTAATTGATAAAAAAGATATATAGAGAGCTGATTTTAGGCCAAAAATCGTCTCTCTCAGCTAACAAAGATGAAAAGTAAGAAGAAAAAAAGAGAACAGTTAGAGAGAAAAAAAGAGAGAGAGTATAGGATTTAGACATTTTTTTTATTGTTAAATTGTTATTAGTTACCACTACCACTTTCTTACTTCCTCATCTCCATTTCCATATAAAAATGGCCAAATGATAACTCGACAATGTATCACCAAAAAATACTGCCGTTAAAAGACATGATAGCCAAATACCTAATTGCTTATTAACTCTAAAAAATAGCATAATTAAATTTTTAAAGGAGAAAAGTTTGATTTGGCCCTTAAACTTTTTAGAGAAGTTTAAATTGCCATTTTTAACCTTTTTCGTCAAATTACCCCATGAACTTTACAATAAATGTCAAATTGACCCTACAAATTTCATTTACACCCCTATTATTTGAGATGTAAGTAAATATCACAATAAATATTACAAAGAGACCCCTAATAGTTTAATTAGTTAATAAATTAGTCCATATATTGTAAACATATTTAATGAAAAATGAAAAATTTATTTTTTAAAATCATATTTAAGGCCTAAATATATTACTAGATAATTTATTTATTTGCTAATAATATTTAAATAATTTTGAAATATTAAAATTTATTTTATTCACTTATAA
>CATIWO010344892.1:0-16234 GCA_949673435.1 Macaranga tanarius | reverse complement strand
ATAAAATATTATTTGGATAATTATTAAAATTTTAATATTATAGTTAGTAAAAATATTAACCACACAAATAAAAATATTAAAAATTATATTAATAAAAAAATTTACGGCTCATTAATAATAATAATAATAATAATAATAATAATATTTTATTTAAAATAAATTGTCAAAAATTTAATAAAAATATATATTTTTATTTTTAAAAATTGTATAAATAATTAAAAACCATCTATAATATTTCTAATTATAAGTATAAAATAATATTTTTTTATCATACATACTATTGTTAATATTTAAATCATATATTATATATAATGTCTATATATGTAATTAAATACACTATCAACAACTGCTGTTATAATTTTACCAAATACGTAGTATCATTTAGCTATCAGCTATCAGTTAACAGCTATTAGCAACAGTTATCAGCTATCAGCAATAGTTTAGCCAAACAGACTCTTAATGTATATTTAGCCACATGCAATTAACTATAAAAGTTAAAGTCGTAGTTAGTAATATCAATCAGCCATGACATGAATTATTTTGTAGCTAAAACTTAAAATTTTAGCCATGATATTTGACATCGTAGCTAATTAAAAAATATTAGCTACAAAAACAAATAAATTTGTAGCTAATTATTTAAAATTTTAGCTTTAAATATTAAATCCATAGCTAATTTAAATTTTAGCTACAAAAATTAAATTGTGGCTAATTAAAAAATATAAATATGAAACTAAAAAGTTTCATATCCGACATTGAAAACAAGTAACAATTTTTTTTATTATAAATAGAAGTCATTAGTTTTATTTTATGTTGAATGTTATATATATTTTTTTAAAAAAATATAATGCTACACTTAAATAGCATTTAAGTTAGAATAATTTATTTTAAATTATATTATCTCTCTTAATTAAACATTATTTTAGTCAATGGTTATTTACAAAAAAATACATATATTTTGGTGCTTTTGCAATTTAATCATATACTTTTAATTTTCACAGTTTTATGCATAATTTTTTTAATTTTTATAATTCAATGCACTGATTATTTTTTTGGCAACTAGTTGATGATATGTCAACCAAAAATGCATATATTTTGCTATGTTAGATAACACTCTAACTTAAAATTAAAATATAGTGTTTTGAAACTTAAAAAAATGTTATTTTTGAGAAATTATCCCTACCCCATCTAACAAAATAGAAGCCCTAATTTTAAAAATGCAACGCTTTTTTTAAGTTTCAAAATATTGCATTTTGATTTTGAGTTAAAATGTTATCTAACATGGCAAAATGTATGCATTTTTTGTTAACATATTATCAACTAATTGCCGAAAAAATAACCGGTGTATTGAATTGTAAAAATTAAAAAAGTTTATGTATAAAATTATCAAAATTAAAAGTATATGATTAAATTGTAAAAAGCGCCAAAGTATCTGTATTTTTTTTTGTAAATAACCCTTTAGTCAATGTAAGTTCTTTTTATGCCTATATCAATATTAATTTAGAAAATGCGTTGATTTTATTGTATTATAGGGATTAAATAAGTCTAAAATAGAAGTTTAAATATTGAATATAAAATAATAAAAATTAAAAGAAGTCAAAAATTAATTGTATAAAATTTAGAGGTGAAACTATGCATTTGGCCATTTCATATATGTTATTCATAACTAACAGTTTACGTTCAATATGATTAGGTTCAATATGATTAGGGGTGTAAATGAGCTGAGCCGCTTACGAGCTACTCGACGTTTGACTCGTTAAAAGCTTGTATATTAAAGCTCAAACTATACAAAGCTCGGCTCGTGAAAGTTCATGAACAAGCTCAAATAAGAGCTCGCGAGCCGGCTCGTAATTTTAATATATTAATAATTTAATTTTAGATATATAATATATAAATTTTTATTCATTTAAATATTTTAAAAATATATTATTACAAAAAAATCATAATTTTATAATAAATTATTTAGTAAATAAATTATTTTAATGAATAATTTAAATTTATACATTGTATCTTTAGAAATTTTTTTAGTTTATTTAGACTCGTTTATAAATGAACCAAACCTGAGCCAGCCAAAGTTTGGCTCGGCTCGACTCGTTTACATCCCTAAATATGATATAGCCGGTGCATCAATTTAGAGATGACAAAATCTTATATTTTGAATGTATATATGATATATATATATTCAACTGAAATCCGAGTTTTTGAAACTTAGGTTATCTACAATTTGGATGCAAAATCTTACCTTGATATCATATGACAATATTAACGGATAATATTTTGCGGTTAGCATTGAATTAAACTTTTATATTTGATATTTAAAATATGAATTTTATTTAAAAAATAACTTTTAAAAATTTAAATCATTCGGTTTTTTTAATAATAAGAAACAAAAAAACAGATTTTTGTAGATGGTTGAAGCACAATATGATATTTCTATCACTTCAAAAGATACAAGAATAAACCTTTATTATGTTATTTTTAATTTAACTTTATAGTGAAATTTCGAATGAATTTTATATATAATTCATTTACGTATAACTTTCAATATTCAGTATGATATATAATTGATGCATTAATAAATGTAGAAATTTCTAGAAGTCCTCTCTTCATCAATACTCTACTTAACAAATAGGTATATGAAATGATGAGTACCTATATAAACATAATTCTTATCAATACATATATGCAACTGAGTATTTGGTATTAATGAAATTTGTAAAGGATGTGAAATGAAGTTTGTATTAAAGAAGTAGATAATTAAAATTATATGTAAACAATTACAAAATTGTTCAGAAAAAAAAAAAAAAAACTGAGGCTGTGCAATAATAGTTTGGTTCAAAAACATATAATATTTATATTATTAGAGCTTCTTTGTTCTACATCCTCCCAGCTATAATATAAAAAATTGATGTAGTTATTTTTTTTAAATGATAGTAATCCTAACTAGGGGTGATAAAAAAAAACTGAAAACCAACTAACCGAACCGAACTGACTGGTTCGGTTATATATAGGTTTGGTTCGGTTTTGGTTTTTGAAAATAGATAACCGACTGGTTTGGTTCGGTTTCAATTTTCAAGTTGAAAAACCGAAAATAACCGAACCGACCGACTCACTTATATATTTATTATAAAAATATTAAATAAAATATATTAATTAGAAAAAAGTATATATAAATATTAAAATTATAAATAAAAAATATTTTTTTAGTTATATAATTAAAGAATAAGCTTAAAAAATTAAAAAATAAAAAATAAAAAATAAAAAATAAAATCGGTTAACCGACCGAACTAAATCAGTTTGGTTAAATTCGGTTCTCCTCTGGTTCGGTTCGGTTTTGGTCAGAATTATTCTAGGGTCTGTTTTGATCGGTTTTGGTGGTTCTTTAACCGAACCGACCGATGCTCACCTCTAATCCTAACACACCTTCTCTTTTCCTGTCTTCTCTCTCCTTTTCTCTTTAGTGATTTTATCATGGTTTTGGCAATTTTTGACCAAAAATCACCCTTTTTTTTTTGTAATATTAAATATAAATAAGTGGATTTAGAGTGAAATCTATAATTCTTATGTGTTTTTTTAGTTGAAATTGTGTTTCCTTTTTGATACTCCATTGATCCACTTATGGAGGTTTTAATTGTTGGTGGTCGTTTTATGTCCTTGATGGGTGCTTTCCTCTCTATGTATGGAGAATTGTTCTTGACTTCTATTAGAAGATGTAGATTGTTGATTTAAAAATCTAACTCTCAACATCTATTGATCTTTAGCGGTGATGATTGCTTAGCTGCTGTCTAAATAGTCCATAGTACACCCGATTTAAATATTAATAGATTCACAGTTTATTGTAGTTCATGGTACACCGATCTAAGGATTAATAAAGCAATAATCTTATTATTTTATTTGTAGTTGATAGATTTGGATTTATGCTCATTGATGTATTTTTATCCTTGTGTAATTGTTTTCTTACAATGAAATGAAAAATTTTATTGTTGGTAAAAAAAATTTAATGATAATAATATTACCATATAATAGAAATAAAAATGAAAATAAAGGGTTTTAATTGGGCCCAAATCAGTGTTTCAGTAGATTAAGGCCAAACACCTGAGAATTTAGCCCCATTAGAAGTTTGTAAAAAAGAAAAAAAAAAGCTTTTTGCTTTTGAGGAATGCAATTTCATCTATCTAAACTAATTTTAAGACTAGTGCTATTTTTTAAGTGAGAGTTATGGCTATAACTCTTGTATTAGTGCAACTCCTGTTGCTTTTTTCACCTGTTTTTAGTGATGTCAAGAAACACCACCACTACCACCATGTTCATCCACCTATAGTAGTACTGTCCTCAAAATACCCTCACAAATGAGAAATTATATAGTGATCCAGGTCTTCCAACTCATTTCAATTTAATAAAATCAAAACATTTGGATGAAGTGAAAAGTTTAATAATAAATTAAAAAATAAATTCCTATAAACATGATCAATAGTAAACTTATTTCAAAAAAATTCTCTCACACTCTTTCACTTTCTTAACCTGCTTTTTTTATTTTATCACATCATCCAAATGTTTTAATTTTATTCCGGATCACTTTAAAATTTCTCCAAACAAACACCATCACCAGACCTTTGCCCAAACTGATATGGTATATCCAACACCAAACTAGCCATCAACTGAACGCTCTCACTCACTAGTTCAGCCTATTATGCACTTTCCTGCATTAGCACTCTGTCACCCATTTTCATTGGTAAGGCTACCAAGTTATCCCCTTTTATGCTACTTTGTTACAATGCAAGAGGATGTTTATCAAGTATGCATATGCTGCAAAATTGGGTCACCTTATACTATCCCAAGTTTGGATTTTCACCTCTAAATTTCAGGTGCTAGAACTAAAGAACAACAATACATTTATATTCAAGTTCGAAGACTAGGTTGATAAGCAAAGGGTTAAAGATAGTGTTCCTTGGTCCATTCACAAAAACATGCTAGTGATTAAGGAATGGTATCCACACCTCTATAAAGATTAGATATGGGTTAGAGCCCAGTCTTAACAAAACTCACTAAACAAACTTGCACAACTCTTAGAGAAAAGAAAGTAAAGCTTTTCCAACATTAAAGCCCAGCCTAGGGTCCTTAACTCTAGCCCTTGCTCCAACCTTCCAAGTCTGTTTGCCCGCCCGTGAAGCTCTTGTCATGTGAAGCTCTTCTTAGAGATCTATCTCTTCTCAAAGTTGGTGTCGATGTCAAAAGGACTGGACAAGGCAATAATGCTCAAAAAATTAGCAAATTCAAGTTGGAGGACATGGCAAGACACTCTCTTAAGAACTCAGAAACTCCTTAGAATGATGAGAAGGAAAACTCAACTAACCACACTCCTAGAGATCGTGAGAAGTAGTAACCAGCTTCGAAGCTTGTGACAGTAGAGACCCAACTGCTCTCTACCTCTTCTTTTTTTTTGTTTTTTTTGTTTTTTGCCTAATGTGTGTTTTACTCTTATTTGGTATCGTCGTAACAATTACTCCTACATATGTATGCAGGAGGCAGTAATGTTCGATGACTGGCCATAGGTGTGGATTTAGATCCTACCCTCTCAGTGCTTAATATCCTGTTGTTATCTCTGTTCTTGTTTAGCCTTGGTGGCTTTATTGAAATCATGTTGATAAAAAAAAAAAACTAAATTTTAAGATTTTTATGATTCAATATTAATATAATATAAGTTTTCAATAATAAAATTATATATTATATTATATAATAAAAGATTAATTACAATAAATTTATAATAAATGAATAAATACATATTTTTAATTTTATAATAAATAAAAATAAATGTTTTCTGAATATAATGATAATAGTAATAATTAATTTTATGATAAATCACTTAAAAATGTACTGTGTTATTTTTATTAAAAATTAAAATTATATCATATAAAATTTTAAAAATTTTAGTAATATCAGTTAATAAAATATTAAAATATAAAAATAAACAAATTTACAGACTTAAATTATTTAAGAAAAATATGATATCTTATCATCAGAGTAACGTGGATTAAGGTTGAATTATATGGAAGGGAGCAAGTCAAATAAAGCTTTAGCTCAACATGGCAACTAGCTAGGGCCTAGTTATTCAATTTTCAAATAATACATGTTGCCCCTAAAATTGCACAGTAAATAACAAGGTAATTTCTTCAATTCAATGCTCAAATTGGACTAATTTAATAGTAAAAAATTCGATTTTAAAATACCATGAATTTAAAATTATAAACTTGATTTATAACCCTATATAAATAAAAAAAATGTACTCAATTTAAAGATTTTTTTTTTTTTTTTGCGAAAAAGGGAGAAATATTGTTCTTTTATTTTTCTTCGGATAATTCAAGCATTCACTTTCATTAGAATTATAGAATCTCAAAAGACTGTGTAAAGTGCTTAAAGCCCAAAGGTAAGGTGTCTATCCCATATATTCTTTTCATGAAGCACCTACAACTACAACTACAAGAGACATGACCTTTCCACATATTAAAGATTACAAATATTCATTATTTTTAGATATGCATTTCTCAGATGAAATTAATAATTTTTCTCAATAAAAATGAAGTGTTTTTTTTTTTTTTGAAATGATAAAAATCAAGTTAGATTGTTCTGTTTTGTTGTTTTTATAACAGTTTATTGCTATATTATGAAATTAATGTATAGAAAAATTAAAATATATTTTTAAATGAACAAAAGTTTGTCATTTATACCAAAAAATGAATTTCAAGGTTCATTTATTTAAGTAATTATTGGAGTTAAATTTATTCAATGAAGTGAAGTTACTGAAATTTTGTGTGTTGTTGAATTTGATAGACTAACTTTGCAACAATAATTTATCAATAATACAGAAAATTGTTTTTATAGTTATATTTTACATGAAAATAATTTTCATATACTAATACATATTTTAATTCAATTTAAATAATTCATAAATAAAAATCAATTTAATATTTTAATTAATTTTATAATATTAGATTATATCATATTAAAAATATTAACGAAAATGTACATTTTTAAACATTTAAAATAATTTTACACATTTTTAACATTATATATATATTATTAAGAATTATATTTATTTTTAATATATATTACTAGTTAATTTTCATATTTATATTATTTATAATAAAAATAATTAAATTAAAATAAATTTTTTTTATAATTGTAATATTATTAAATCATGATATTTTATAATAGTAAAATTATATCAATTTCAAAGAATATGGTGATTGTTTTTCACTTCTAGATGTGATTATTTTCCTTTAATGCTTAAACCATAAATATAATTACTTGTTTCAATCTCAACTAAAATTGTTTAAAAGGAAAGCCCATTAATTAATTGTCTTTTTGTTTAACCCATTGAATTGAATGACAGACAGTGTTAAGTGTTAACAGACAAATGAAAGTTTTGATTTTGACATCATCAGCTTCCCACACAGCTGAGCTACAACTGCAGAGAAGATCCTTAACTACGCTTTTTTTTTTTTTGCTCCGGCATTTATACGTCCACAAACCCACTAAAAATTAATGCAAAGATCCAATCTTTTTCAATCTCCATTCTCTTTTAATTAATCAACAAAGCTTTTCCACTTCTGGGGGATCTCTTTTTAGCTGTTGTCCTCCAAAAAACCTTTGTCAATTTCCAAGTAGACTTCTTCAAAAGAGAGGGTCTTTTACGTCCAAGAAAATTCACCTCTTCTTCTTCTTCTTCAAAACCCTTCAAAGAATCCATTTTTTCATTCAACATAATGACTCATATGAGGTCAATGTAATGGAGAAAGGTCAAATTTTGACGTACCCATAAGTATATATAGATCTGCCATGGGGCTTTGGTGTTGTATTAAAGAATTCTTTGTATTTTAGATAGTTTTAAATAATGAAGAGTGAAGGTGCTGAGTCATCCCATAATCCAACCCCCAGGGAATTAATTTGCCATGCTGGTGCCGGTGCTGCAGCAGGTTAGCTTAGTGAATTTTTAATCTTTAGTAATTTAGTTTAGGATTTCTCAAAATCAAGTGTTGTTTTGGGGGTTTATATCTGATTCTGTTTACAGATTGTTGCAATTTGTATTTAATTTTTGTGTGTGTGTATGTGTGTAATTTAATGGGTAGTTGATGATAACTTCAGGTGCAATTGCTGCTACTTTTGTTTGCCCCTTGGATGTGATCAAGACAAGATTACAGGTCCATGGGTTGCCTGCTAATTCTTCAAGTCGTCCAGGTATTTGTGGGTTATATGCCCTTTAATATACTGTTTTATGATGATCTTTGAAACTAAGGATTGGATTATGTAAAAGTAATCGCTTTTAGTTCTTGGGGAGGTGCCTTGGCACTGAATTGACCTTGCAGAGAACTAATCTTGTACCATAGAACATTGAGCCCTGATCTCTGGTTTTTAAATTTAACCATTTGTTGCCATTTCAATATTCATATGGTTTTCACATACTTGGTATCACTACACAAACTGTAATTGTTGTAACTCAAAAGTTCCAGTTGCTTGAGAAGAGCATTTCTCCTTTATTTGGGTTATTGAACTATTATTGATTTAGATAAATTAAATTGAACTATATTGGATAGCTATCATTCTAAAGGTGATTTGTGAAAATGATTTATTCCTTAATATATGCTGGTTCTCTGCTTATTGATGATTGACTATTCTTTATGCTCTCTTTCACTTGTGTTCAGGCAGCGTCATTATCACAAGTTTTCGAAACATAATAAAGACTGATGGTTTCAAGGGATTGTATCGTGGGCTCTCTCCAACAATAATAGCATTACTTCCAAACTGGGCTGTGAGTATTATTTTGTCACTTTTTTTTCACTAGCCAGTCCTTTGAAATGCATTTACACTGCTTATTATGTGGTCACTTGGACTAAATTTGTGAGGCACTCTATGATCTAGGATTAAAAGGTGCTGCCTTCCTTCCATTTAATCCAACTTAAATAACCTTGCCTCTGCAGTTCTTCCTTTTATGGAAAGAGCCATGCCAGTTCTGATTTCCAAATAATTTGAATAGATATATCTTATAGTATTTCTAATGTTAAGAATATTACCGATTGGAAGCCTCAGCATTTCCATCTTATTTGCAAAATCTCTTGTGAAGCTTCCTCCAATGCAATCTGTCATATTGTTGATTTTTACTTTTAATGGAAGAAATTGCCAACTTTGATTTCTTATCTGTAAAAGCTTGAGAAAAATGCAGCTCTACCTCTAGTGGAAAAGGGGGTTGAGTTGGAATTATTGGCCTCTCTCGCTCTCTCTTAAAGACTATTGGATGAAAATTCTACTGGCATGCATTAGCAAGTTGGTAATTGAAAAAAATTATTCCAAATTCAGGTTTATTTTTGTTGGAATTGATTAGGGAGGTTTTCTTAAGACATTTCATTTTTCTCTCATCAAACATATGCAAACTACCACCTTCTCCTCTTCAATTTCTTTTGGTGACAATTGTGGTCTTTTTATTTGTAGGTATATTTTTCAGTTTATGAAGAACTCAAAGGCTTACTCCATGGTTGGTATTTTTCACTGCTGCTAACTTTGAGAATTATGCTTGGGTCTTCTCCAGTTCCTATGACAAACCTTGTTCACTATTTTTTTCTCCTAAGCTAAAGAGGGTCATGTATTTTGTCAGTTTGCTTGTTTAATTTTTATTAAAAAGATTGTGTGCTGTATTGTAGGGGATGAGAATAGTGAGCTCTCTGTTGGCGCAAACATGGTAGCTGCTGCAGGTGCTGGGGCTGCCACAGCCGTTGCTACAAATCCTTTATGGGTTGTGAAAACCAGACTCCAAGTAAGCCTAGATTGTTTATACATGTATTTGTTTATTGACTTTTGAATATGTTAAGTACCAATACATATGTCGTTTGGTCGATTGCTATGCACGTTGCATCAATAGATAATTGTTGTATTTAAATTTCACAACACCTTTCAAATTTACACTTATACACCTGCCAGTCTCTCTCTGTGTGTTTTGCACTTTTAGAGAATTTTCAAGCTGTATTTAGTTATAGTATTGGAGCACATTGTTGTCCTGCAACAAATATGTTTCTGCATGTTGCAGTCTTGCAGAAGTATCTAAATCAGGTTACAACTGGAAAATGGGGTGGAATTCTGAGGATCAAACTCCTTATCAATGCTGGAGAGATTCGTGGGCCTACCAGGCATGTAGTTTGGACAATAAAACTAAGCCTCCTGGCAAGCAATCATAAAGAGAGTTAGCTTATCTCATTCAGTTTCCAGAATTTAGAAATACTTTGCTTTCTCTTATTCAGAAAAGGATTTAGCACGGGAGCATTTACATACCAGAAAAGCTCATTAGGCATTAACATCATTTAAAAAGTTCTTTTCAATTGGACAACTCCCTTGCCTTAATATTGTTTTAAATTATCATATGCAAGTAACCACAACTCGAAATTTGGTTGGTAAGCTGCAAGTATGGGATCCGCTACCCCACCCAGCCTCATTTCCAACCAGTAGCCAAATTCCAGGCACAGCAAGCATAATGAAATGGGAGAGCAATATAATGATTTGAAAACAAAAACCTTTTTACTTGCTTTTGCTGGACCTTAGATAGATGCAAATTGTTTGTTTCCTTTTTTTTTTTTTTGGTGGCATTGTCTACATGCATATTTTATTCAAATGATTTACTGGTTTCATTTTATCAATAAGCACATCTCTACATTTTGCTCTTTAGACTGCCAACCTGATTGGAAAGCTTGTTGAATTTTCACAATTCTGAAACTATGTAGTGGCCATTTAGTGCTAAAGTAAAGCTTAATATTCTTAAAAAGGGAAAACAAACTATCTCAATTAATTTGTTTCTGACCCCAAGGTAGTGCTAGAGCTGGATCGACACTAATTACATATGATAAAGTGCATCAAGCAGATCCAGACATTGATGTGCTTGTAACGATTTATGTTTCAATGATATGTTTGCAAAGTTTCATTACGCTAGGGGCTTTTGGAAATATTATAGTTACCAGTTGTCTATTATGTTTTGAACAATATGATATTCTATTCTAAAGGAAAAAATATATCAACTCTACTACTTTCATTTTACGCATGCTTTTTAATACCTCATCTCTCTAATACCCGTTATTGTTTTGTTCTTGTTCCTGTACTTATTGGTAGACATTCAAATTGGATAACAGCATTATGTGAGAAACTAGGTTGATACATCATGGTTCCATGATTTGGACAGCTAGATCTGGGTATTGTTAATAATTGTTTTCTAAATTGTGCATAAGCAAGAGCTATTCCACACTGCGGCTTATAATGATGAAATATTTAATGTATGATTGCAGTTTCATTTTAGATACTCAGTTGTTTCCATTTTTTTTCTAGACACAAGGAATGAGACCAGATGTGGTTCCCTACAAAAGCATCTTTTCTGCTTTAAGAAGGATCATACGCGAGGAAGGCATACGAGGCTTGTATAGGTTGGTGTAAATTTTGAACTTGGACTTGGTTTTTAATTGTCAAAGAATTGACTTTTGATGTAAATGCATGTGGTGATTGAGCAAGCTTTGCTTGTAATATTTTGCAAGCATTATTTATATGATTTTGATGTTTTTAAAATGTTAATAAATACATCATATCATATTTGTTTTTTCTTGGTGTGAAACAGTGGTGTTGTGCCTTCCTTGGCTGGAATAAGTCATGTTGCAATTCAGTTTCCTGCATATGAAAAGATCAAATCCTACATGGCTAAAAAAGGTAATAGTTACTGTGTCTTTCTATTTATTTACTATTTTTATAATTACGCTTTTAGAATATTTTGTAAGCTATTAAGTTTGACTAACGCTTATCTGTTATCAACGTTTTCAGATAATACAACTGTTGATAATCTAAGTGCTAGCGATGTTGCAATTGCTTCTTCAACAGCCAAAGTGGTTGCTTCTGTATCGACTTACCCTCACGAGGTGTGTTTTGGCACCATGATTTCCTTATTTTAGATATAGTCCCACCTGTCACCTACAGAACTCCTTATGGTTTTGTCTTTCTCTAGTGCATATGCCGATCCTCACATTTATGCAGTTAAGTTGCTGTAACATCTGCATTTTAATTACCAGGTTGTGCGATCAAGGCTTCAAGAGCAAGGGCAAGCGAGACATTCTGGGGTCCATTATGCTGGTGTCGTTGATTGTGTTAAGAAGGTGTTCCAAAAGGAAGGTTTTCCTGGATTTTACCGCGGCTGTGCAACTAATCTAATGAGGACAACACCATCGGCTGTTATTACATTTACCAGCTATGAAATGATGCACCGGTTTCTGGACCGAGTTTTGCCGCCAGACAAGAAGCATTCACAAGCTCATCCTGAATCCGGCGGCCATTCCAAACCTCCGTTGGAAAACAAAGGAAAGGGTATGGGCAATAACATTGTTTTGGGGCAATCGAAAACTCAACCAAATAAGAGAACCCCCTCGATTCCTCTGGGAAATAAGGATCAGCTAACTGCAGCACACTGATTGACTGTTATTTCTTTCCGAGCTTCCCTCAGGGATTCTTCATAGAAAGTGAAATAGATACTCGAATGCGAAGGTGAATAAGAATGAAATTTTGTTTTTTCTATTGTTGCTTTTACATTTCCCTTGGAAAGGCGAGTCCAATGTATTCTTTCTTGCATAAAAATTAAAAAATGCAATTTTTCCCTTTAGTAATTTGCTTTCGTCACTGTCATCTTTTTATTTCTCCCATTATTCCTCAAGGCCTTGGATTTCAATCTGGTTTCTTTTACAGAATAGGGTCTTAATTAAGTTGGTTGGATTTGGATAAGCAGGAATCTTGTGTGCTGTATTGCTCTACTTTGGTGATTAGAAAGAGACTGGTTCATGAGTACTGATTGAATGCTCTTTTTCAAGCTCAATCCACTACTTGTGGCAAACCATTTTCCAAGTTGGATCTCAATTTAAGAGACGATGTAACACCTGAAAGTTCCTGCCAATCATCCAACTTTGACCTGACCTCACCCCCTTCCTCCCATCTCTCTCTTTTTTTTTTTCAGAATATGAAACAATAAAATTACCCAATTAGATAATAAATACAATGA
This sequence comes from Macaranga tanarius, assembly GCA_949673435.1. NCBI lineage: Eukaryota > Viridiplantae > Streptophyta > Magnoliopsida > Malpighiales > Euphorbiaceae > Macaranga > Macaranga tanarius. The sequence goes on along the minus strand of CATIWO010344892.1, from coordinate 3,174 downwards.
AAGCTAAATAGCCTGTAAACTAGCTTGCCAATCCAGAGATTTTTGCATATCCAAAATATGTGTTATATTTTAGATTTATGACACTTGGCTAATAAAATCAAAACAAATGTCTGTGTTATAATTTGACTATCTAGTATCTGAAATAATTAGCTTAATTTTCAATAATTAATCTTAGCATACGTCATAATGTTAGCATTAACATGGCACAAAATATCTATAATGTATAATTTCTCCCAAATTCAAATAGCTTCAATTTGCTCCATCTCATATAATATGAGTATAAACCTCTCATTTGTACTTGAAGTCTATTTGTGTCAAATTATTTCTTTTTCTTTCGTAAAAATAAAAGAGATACGAGATTTATACTCTTGGTATAGAACATAATTTTTCTATGCTTAAAATGACGCATAAAGAAAAGATTCGATTAAGTGTTTCACACAATCCTAGTGCAGGAGCAAAGGATATTGCAATTAGCCTTTAGCCTTTAGGTTTGCTTGATGTTGCTTCATCCTTTGCTTTTTGTACAAGAGTATGATGCCCCAGTCACTGTGGTCTCCTAAAATAAAATGCCACAGTCGTTGGTCCAACACATGCTTTATTTCTCTTTCCACAGCATGTACTAAACTAAAGTGTTCCACTTTGAACATCCCACATGATTATTTTGACGGTTTTTGGCATAACAACCCTTTCAATGTAACACTTTTACTATTCACTTTGAGCACAAAAAACATTTATTTTTTTTCAATACAATTATAATAAATTCATTTATTTTATTTTTATTTTTTCGAAATGCACTGCATACTTTTTTACCATTTAAACAATTATTATTATTATTATATTGTATTGTTTTTTTTCTTTGAATAACTATTGAACTAATAATTGATTATTAAAACATAATTATTTTATCTTCTTTAATAATTTTTCAAATATGAAACAAGAAAAATCTTTCTCTTTATTGATCCTAGTGAGAAGAATTTTCTTGATATTATTTTTCACCAACAATTATAAAATTAGGCTGAGATAAATCTCATAAATAGATTTTTAGATTACTAGCTAAAAATTTACTATTATTAGCAAATAGAAGGTTAAAAAAAAGGGATGAAACTCGATTAAAGGTAAAATTTTATTTACTATAGTTAATAGCACAGAAAGGGCATATCGGTCAAGATAAATTTGACTCGTCCTCCTCAACAATGGCGACCAGCATTGGCCTCCAAGCTCTCCTAATCAGAGACCTATGTCTAAAACCGATCCATCCCGGTCTAGGTGAACCGGCCGGTTCAACTCCTAAACCGTTAACTCTCATTCTAAACACTTCACATTTCCCTTCAAATCCAATCATCCCTCCGACGTTTCCTTTCTTGTCTTCGTCCTCGTCTTCAAATGTCGTTGGCGACGACACGAACAGGTCCTTTAGCGTGTCTCTCTTTTTCTCCGGCGGCGGAAGCAGCGGTGGGAGGATCACCGGAGACGGATTCTGTCGGCGAGGAGAGCGGCGGCCGGAGGAGTTGGAGCTGCGGGTGAGCAGCATCCGGAGAGTGGTTTTCTTGCGACGGAGGTGAACGATAGGGCTTGATCTTGGACTTCGTGTTGGACTCTGAACGACGCCGCATTGTGTTGCGAGCAGCTTGAATTTCTGCAATGTTGCCATTTTTGTTTTCCAGGTTCGTTTCACTTGGCGCTTGCTTTCTATATATATATATATATATATATGTCTCTTAGGGTAGGCCTTAGGTAATTATTTAAATAGAGAGAATGGGTGTGGTGTTAGAGTTTGAATTTAAATACTAATGGGGAGAAAGAGAAAGAGGGAGTGCAGTGACAGTGACAGTGTTTGAGGAATTGCTTGAAAGAAAGAGATAGGAATCTGTTTTGGAAAACTAGTCGTGCTTTATTTATTTTTTTGTTTCTTTTTTTCTTTTTAGAATATTAAAGTACGTGCTTTGAATGGAAATTTTGGAAAATGATACAAATTAAACAAATGCTAAGTAGATGAAGAGAGGCTTGGGACACGTTTTCCAAAGTAAATTCTAAGTCCTTTCGCGGTGAAAAGGAAGCGTCAACTTATTGTTTTCACGAGAAGGGATCAAAAAGTCCATATTAGGCTTCACTTGTAGGCGGGAAGAAAGAATAAAAAAAAAAAAAGAAAAAAGAAGACGATCGTAAAGTGTGGCATGTGGTCTATTCGGTATGAGTAGTGCTACATGCACATTAAGTTTTATATGATTGTAGTGTTCATTTCTTATGTGCATTTAGCACTATTTACTGTTCGGTATGAAAGTTATTACTTTCAAATTCAATCATACATTGACATTTAAACTATTTTATTATTAATTAAATGGCCCAATTGGGAACATAATCTAATTATAATTGATATTGATCATATGCGCACATATATAGTTCAAAAAAAAAAAGCAATATTATTAACAAGCCTACATTGAACTGGCTATATATTATCCTATATAGTTATAATTAACATCATATATTTTAACACAAGTTTAGTTTAATTACACGAAATTAATTAACTAATTAATGAAAATACTATATAGGTAAGTGACATTCATCATTCATTCTACAAAGTTCATAGGCTAGCTTGCTCATGAAATTATCTAGAAAAAAAAGGAATAAACCATATTTTCCCCATCCACTTTCATTTTTTTAGAGATTACCCCCTGCACTTTTATTTCTATACATTGAATCCTTACACTTTTATTTTTATTAAAATTAAGTCTCTGCACTTTTATTTTCATTGAAACTAAGTCCTTCCGTTAACTTGAGCCTAACGGTGTTAAAATAAAATATCTGATTTAGTCCCTATAATTTTTAAACATGTCTAAAAAATTTGCATACTTTATTTTTTTTTATTTTCTTAATCTTTAATATTTTTAAATAATTTTTAATTATTTTTATATTTTGTTACGATAAATAATTTTAGTTAATTATTAATATTTATATATTTAGTTAATAAACTTATAATTTAATTAATTTATACTTGTAACTAAAATAATTATAATTGATATAAATTTTAAAATTTTTTTTCTCTATAATTACATATTAAAATTTCATATTTTAAAAACTAATATATTTTATAAATTAAAATTTTTGTTTAATTAAATCAAGTGATACTTCTATTTTTTAAAAATGATATTTTTATTAACCATAATTTGACTCTAT
>CATIWO010344863.1:0-23672 GCA_949673435.1 Macaranga tanarius | reverse complement strand
CTACTCATGTTTAACATAAAAGAAACAAAAGATGAAAAGAAAACAAATTCAAACATGATTAATAAATAAATGAGTTTGATACAAGAAAAACCTCCCTCCTAGAGATGTAGGAAAGCCTTGCTCTTCTAACTTCAAGCCAAGTATCAACTCCAACACTAATCTTGAATAAAACTTAAGCAAAATGCATTCTGAATTGAAAGAAATAAACTAACTAAAAATAAGAACGAAAATAGTAGAATAACAACTTGGAGTTACAAAGATGAACCTCCTTTAATGAAAGACATAATGTTCTATTTATATGCTCAAAACCCTAATAAGCTAAGCCTCCTAACACTACTTAAACTTTATCTCATCTCAAACTCACAATAGAAGCTCAACTTTATCAGGTCTTCAGCTCAAAGATATCTTTTCATTGGATGCCACATCAGTCAGGCACGGCCATGCAAGAAACTGGCTTGGCCGTGCCTAAAGCCATTCCTTTCTCCCTTTTATGCAGTGCACGGCTAAGCCCGATTTTGGCTTGGCCGTGCCACCTGTAGATGGCTCATAATCTTCTTCATTTATCTTCAAAAATGACCACATGCATCCTCTAACGTAGATAAGGCTTTATCTTGAGTCTTTGGCCTATCCAATCTTCAATGATTGATCCTATCCTCATCCAAAAGCATCTTACAAAACAAAAACACAAAAGAAATTATCTAAAAACAAATAAATCCTAATAATTAAGACAAAACAATAAAAGTAATTAAATTCACTAAAAACTAACTAACTTATGTAATAACTAAACCTAATATGCAATAAAATAGAGTGCTTAAAATATGTGTTTTTCACACTCATCATATACTTCTTTGCTATTAGCAACTATAACAACATTTAAGAAAGAATCGAAGATTATTCCGTTTCTTGAGACATGAGCAAGAGAAGATGAAAGAGCAATGTTGAATAGACGAGCCATCTACTATTAGATAGATCTGTCATATGGCCTATTAGCCGATAAAACTGCGATTTATTTGGAGGAATTATCTTGTAACCCAAAATTGCTCCAAACTCTTCAGGCAGAGGGAAGATCTCAAAGCTATTGAACCTAAAGACGTGATTCTATAGATCCCAGAATTGGTCAACAGTGTGCAAGAATAGGCAATTGATTTTATAGAGATGAACATATCTGAAGATAGAAATATAGAAAGGATTTAGTTTTTGCCAATCCTCTCTACCTAAACTCTGCAGGATGGGTTGGATCAACTTCGAAGTGATGCTTTGTCATGGTTTGAAGAGTTTTTTAGAGCTTTTAAATGTGTGGGGCGGCTGTTGTAAGGGTGGATGGGTATATAATGTATTTATAAACTTTTAAAGAAGGGAAAAATTGAAAAATTATAGTCTCAGAGCCACTAAGCCACCGCCACAGCCGTAGAGGCACATGCCGCCATGCTTCAGGGATGCACACCTACGCACTTAAAGGCGGCACCTCTATACTGGCAGGCGGCGTATTTTCTCCTAAACAAATGGTATAAACGGCCTGATTTGGAGGAAATTGGCCCGAGATTGGATGGCAATAGTTGTGCAATAATTTGTAAAGTGCAATAATGGAAAGAAACATAATCATTGAGATAAAATGCACTGATATATAATCCAAATGGTTTGTATACAAAATCTATGTCCCAAAATGTCAACTACATAGCTTATCTATGCCCTAACTAATCCTAGGTCTGTAGCCTAATCCTGCTCATACTCGGTCTCCTCATCATCCTGGCCCTCCTCGTCGGCCACCTCATTGTCCTCGATAGCATCATCAGCATCATCATAACCACCATCATCTGCCCCATCCCCAGGGATATCTACAGCAGGGGAAACTTCATCATCTGCGCTGATGGAACTAGAGTCATCCTCATCTCCGCTCACCACCTGAAGATCGGCGAGCTGTTGGTGGAGCGACCTATTCTAGGCCTCCAGTCCTGCACGCTGAGCCTCTAAACCTGCACAATGAACCTGTTCAAGTAGAAATGGGAAGTAGGTGGGTAAGGTCATATCAATATATATACATATAGGATAAGAATAATGACATTCCTTCCACTCATCCGAGATCTGAAACATGAGGTCTCACTGGGCCTCGAATAAACTGTATATGCGCTCACCCTGCTCTCTAGGAATCTGCAGAGACAAATATACAAATCATGTCAGTACTAACACCTTTTTGCAGCTAGCAAACAAGAGAGTAAATGCATGAATAATACTTACATGGGTAGCAGTAGGTGGCACATGTGAGGGAAGGGCACTAGGGTCTAGAGTCAATGAAACTCGAGATATCTTACCGGAAGTGCCCTAATATCTAACAACAGGATCCGGGAGATATAGAAAGGCACAGAGTGAATACAAAGAGCTAGTATTATGAGTCCTCTATGAAGGGGCACCTGAAGTGCTAGGACCAGCATCCGAGGTCCTCAGAGGTAGAGGATAGGAAAAAACAGGCCTAGCATCGGTAATAGGATAATGGACTCGAGCCCATCAAGTAGGGCGCTCATCAGGAGGTAGGGATCTGATATGAGGGCCGGTACCCTTAGGACGAAGCTGCAAAAAGAAGTCGTGAGGCCATGGCTAAATCACATGATCGAAAAAGCATGTAAGTCATACCTGAGTAACAAGACCGGGTATGGGAAGTGCAGGTAGCAAATGCTCTCGGATGAAAATTCTATAGACACTGGGCTGTTGTGCAGTGACTTGGCATATAGCAGGGGTCCCTTTCAAAACCCGTGCCAGGCTGTCACCAGCCAGTAAATGCGCCTAAAACATAGCAGGAGGGGCCATAAGAACACGTCTCTGACTAGTACCTAAGGTCCACTCCAAGATGCACTCCCCTAGGAAATACACGCTCTGAAAAGGCCCCACAAGAAGGACCCTCCTATCGGCCAATGGTTCGGAGTGAACCATGGCATCAAACCAGCCCTCTGCATCCCCCCATGGAATCCTTATAACCTAATCAAAGGCAAAGATGCACAAGGTAAGCTGAAACCCTGCATGTGTCAATAAAATACTAACCAGCTCCATTTCTTCTTGTAGATTTACCTCGTCCCAAGAAAGATTGCTGAGAAAGGCACGGTGAAGATGAACATGGGACATCTCTAGTCACTTAGTCTAGTTAGCGCCCCATTAGCTTAAGGTAGCAAAGACTCTGGCTATGGACATCAGCCCTCGAATAAGTTCCATCTCCAAGGCCCAGACCTGTATGAGTCAAAATAAGCAAAGGGGTCAAGATTAAGAACACACAAAAGAAGAAATGAAAGAAATAAGAATGAGAGATGGAGACATATATGTGTAATATATTAGAAGCTGCAGAATCGGTGAGCCCCTTGAACAAACTCATCCATGCCCCAATATAGATAAGTGAGGGCAGCAGAACCCTAATTAAAAGTGTAGATGAGATCCACATCTCTGAGGGCCATCAGGAATACTAGATCGACTGAGCTGTTAGCATCTCAAAAAATAGTAGTGCCCAACAAGTAAAAAATGAAGGCTCAGACCACCTGGTCAATCTGTCACGGGGTGGTGATGTCCGCTGTCCCTATGCCAGAGTAATAAGCACAAATCGAGTCAAGGTTGACTGTGTGGGTCCCCTTCATAGTAGGAACTATGCCGAGCAATCGCTCAATATAACCAATATGTGTAGGGGTCATCGGCTCTAGGTATCAGTTAAATGGCACTGGATCCCCGGCACACACGACACCCGTGATGGCAGCAAAGGCAATCAGGTCCAATGTGAGCTCTCCTATAGGCAGGTGGAAGGTATGTGTAGTGTCCATCCACCGTTCCATCAATGCATAAAGACCGTTGAGGTCGTGGTGACCAACAACGGTGGGAAGTGCTAGAATGAAAGGCTCAAAGGCTGTCTAATGGATCCTATCCTAAATCACGCCCATCAGCTTACCATACCACTCTTTGGCACCAGTGACATTACCAGCACCCTTCAGATCGTGCTGGTCAAACTGCATGAAGTATTAGATTAATTTCCAATTAATACAGTTAAAGAAAATAAAAAAAATGAACCAAATTATGGTCTTTGCCTTACAGAGGCATGCACCTCCATGGATCAGAGGCGCACGCCTTCGCGAGGCAGAGGCGCAAGGCTACCCTACACGAAGGCTTGCATCTCCACGCTGTAGAGGCACCACCTCTGTGATGCGGGAAGCCGAACGGTTTCAATCAAAAATTTCTAATTTTACTTGGTTTTCTAGCAATTTTGTAGTAGATTAAACATGTATACATTTAATATTAACTAATCTAGTCCTTTTTTTAATGAAAAAGTGGGTAAAAAATGACTAACATCTCCTGTAGCCTGAGAACAAATATAAAAGGAGAGAGAATGCGTCAATGGCACATCTCTGTCAGGCTCCAATCCCTAAAAACGGAGTGCTTGAGCCTCTGGAGTGACTGCAGGCCAGGTGGGAAGGGGAGGCGTACTATCATTTACAGGATCCATGGTGAAACAAAGGAGAAATGAGAGGAAAAGAAGAAAAGCACGAAAGGAGGAAAGAAGGAAGGAGGAAAATGAAGAAAATAATTTCAAAATTTGAAATATATATAGATTTGGAGAATTACCAAATGGGTCATTGAAAGGAAAATTACCTCTTGATACCTGAAAGTTTCAAATGTCGACTAACGCTTTGAAATTGAATTGTGATTTGCAGATTGCATTAAGCCGGGACGCGAAGCATCGAAACTCGAGCGTCTCGGGTTGTACCCCGAGGATGACGGTATAGGAAAAATTAAAGTCTCTTAATTTTAAACATCAAGGATGACGGTGATAAAGTTAAACCTCTTGAGTTGTACTCAGAGGATGATAATACTAAAATCGAAGCCTCTTGATTTGGAACATCAAGGCAGATGATAATAAACAATGAAACCTCTTGGGTTTTACCCCGAGGCTAACGGTACAGAAATTGAATGGCAGGATCGAAGAATATCCTTTTAGCATTTATTACATGCATATTGATTTTTGAAAAAACTGAATTTAAAACTGTGTTTAAATAGTTTTTCAAAAATTAAGGGGGAAAACTGTGGGCACATAGTTTAGCCGGCCCACTAAGAAAAGTCCAATGATGAAAAATAATAGATAAACCCAATTTGCCAAAGAATCCGATTCAGGCTATTGATGAATAATCCAAAAATATAGCCCAACGAACCAAGCCCAAGAAACCGGCCCATATGGCCTGAAGGCCTAGAGGCGCACGCCTCTCTATCGCGGAGGCGTGCGCCTCCACGGTGAGGCGCACGCCTCTTCAGAATAAGGGTGTGTGCCTCTGTAAAAGAGAAATATGTTTCTCTGACGGTACTTTAACCACCCAATTTCAATCACCATTACTGACAGGTTTGACAATGGTTGCGGTGGAACGTGGGGGGAGAGTGATTCAAGGAGGCAGGTGAGTGATTTGGGGGAAAATAGGGAGATAAAAATGGGGCTTTGAGCTGGAGAGAGGGGGGGGTTTTTGGAAGCAAAAGAAAGAAAGTATAGAAAAAAAATAAAGAAAAACCGAAATAGAAACTAAAAATCAAAGAGGAAAATGGCCTGAATTCGAGATTCTAACAGCAAGATGAGCATTTTTGAATCAATCTGATGGCCTAAAATATTTTCGAATCAAGCTTCACATTACATTTCTCTTCTTTTATTTAATTTTTTATTTCATAAGTAACGTTCATATTTTGATTCTTATAGTTGTAATGTACTCATTGTTGTTGAGTTTCTTGATATAAGTTAGTGTCGTTTGTCATTTTTATTTTATTGCCTGTCTAAAATTCAGTGTGTATGGTGAATTTTTTGTGAAAAATTAGTTTCTGCAGGGAAGAACCAGAAGGCATGCGCCTCCACATACTGGGAGGGCGGCGCCCTCCCATGCGGAGGCGCCGCCTCCCCTTTGCGGAGGCGTGCGCCTTCATGAAACAGAGACGCACGCTCCCGCATCTTAGATCACACAGATTTCCTTTTTATTTATTTTTATTTTTATTTATTTGTTATTTACTTCCATATTCGATAATTATTTATGGTTGGAATGGTTATTTGTGTAATATTTTATTATGTCTTTCTTGATAATTTTATTAATTAAGTATGCATGATTTAAGTTTTACTAAAAAAGTTATTTGCTAATTTAATTAGGTTGGTCGATATTGTGAAACACTTGTAATTAATTTAGATTTAATTTTTCTCATAGTTAATTAAGCTAGAATTTAATATTGATTATTTATTTTTATTTTGCACTAACTTTATTATCTTTTGTAGATTGTTTATTTTTTATTTACAATTCGTGATGCATGTTTAAACATTAGATAGCCCACGGGCTATTTAAGTTGCGGTTTATTTCTATTTATTTTGCATGTAAAGAGGGTTGTAATTCATTTCTCCTCCCCCCATTTCTTTGCATGCGCTCTTAATTATTTTTGTTGTATTATTTGTATTTTATTATGAATGGATGTGTATATGAATGTATGGATGTAATAATTCAAAGACCCAATTCCATGAAAACGGACTTAATAAGCAAACTTGGACTAAATCATAAAATTTGAAAATCGTTTGGATTAAACAGTCATTTGCATATAATTAAAGGAACAATTAAATAATCAAAAGTAATAAAATAGAAAATACAAACGGAGGCCGATCGCAAGGTCCGGTTGGCCGCTAAAAGCCTATACCCAGTTTCCGGACCTAATCTCTGAGGACGGCTGCTGGGCTCCCTCCGTAGGATCCAGTTGCTGTAAAAGTATTTCCAGATTTCACCCAGGTGGCGACTCCATTTTCCAACCAAAGCCGTCAAAAAGCCGAAGTTGTACTCCTAGTGGGCCTCAAGCCCTTACAGTGCCGTGGTTGCCGAACACTTGGGTGCGTGCTAAACCCTGCCGCCTACACTAACTCTAATGGAAATCCTTAAATATTAACAAAACAAAAATTAAGGGAGGTAAAAAATTGATTTTGAAATAAGAGGGAGGTAAGTATAGATTAGGTCAAATTTCAGGGAGAAAAATGTAATTGTTTTTTAAATCTTTGATTTCCAATTTTTGTATATAGTTTATTTTTAATTCATATATAAATAATAAATTTATCTTATAATTAGCAGAAAAAATAATCAACTTATTATTTATTTATAAAATTATTAAATAATAAAATATATTTTTTATTGGATGAATATGTAAATAAATATAAATATGGGCATAATGTATAAAATATATAAATAATATAAAATGCAGTATGAAAAAGAATATTTGAAGAATATCCTTTTGAAGTTAAAAATGAAATAACGGATAGGAGTAAAATCACTATAAAAATTGCATTTTGAAATAAAATTTATTGTATTTCGATGATATGGATTGGAAATGGGCTAAGTGGGCAAATCTTGGATTGAATTTATTTGCGATGTTGGCTCAGTATGAATTGCATGTAATGAAGTTGTTGTGCCATCAAACAGTAATGAACTTCATTAATTTATAGAGACTAAGTTAGGTTTGTTTGTTATGTATGTTATGCATAAAATGTATTAAATTCAAAGCCTAAATCTATCTATAATAAATATAAAGGATAAATATATAAATGATGTCCAAATTTTTTAGCTTTTGCTATTTTTTACTGCATTCACATTTTGTACCTTCATAAATTATTTTTTATATTTAATTTGCACTTTATTAATCATATTTTCAAAAAAATAGTGTTTGTAGTACTCTTTGCCTCTTCTAATTGAACTAATAAAGTACAATTTGGTCAATCTATAACATTGAGCATCCACTTACCATTTAAACCACCATTATGAGGAAGCAGAATTTCAAGATCTTCTAATTTTGACCTTAAAGCTTTTAAGAAGAAAATTTTGCAATATGTTCAAGTTATGATATAAAAATGATGAAAGTAATTATCAAAGACATAGCGAACAAAGTAAAAGGAAAGAGGCCTACCAACGTAGATGGCGTTGAAATAATCAATCTTAAGAATAATTTGAAAGACTTGAAATCTAAGAATGTAGTTGACAAGCCACATAGAAAAGATTCAATCAGATCAATAGCCCAGCTGAATTAGAATTTATGAAGAATATAATTAAAAAGGTGGACCAAATACAATCTATGATGAAAGAGAAGGGCATCGAATTTGACTTCGCCGACTTGGACCTAAAAGATAATGAACCATTGCCACCAAAGTTCAGTTTTCTAGATATGAAGAAGTATGATGGGACTGAACACCAGGTAATCCATCTCAAGCAATATATGACCATCATAAAACCCACTAGGTTGACAAAGAAGCAAATAGTCAATCAATTTCCTATGACTTTGAATTAGATGTTCATAGCCAACAGGCCTGGAAGAAGTTATGCAATGCCTTCACCAAGCAATATAGGTTGAATTCACAAATTGAAGTATCTCTTCGAGATTTGCAAAGCACGAAGCAAAAGTATAATTCTTCACCAATTTCTTAACTAGATAGAGAGGAAAACTCGCTCTCATGAAATATAAGCTTGTAAAATTGTATCAATTGTTCATAGCCATAAATGCTTACCTTCCACCTCTGGCGAATAAACTCAAAGATATGGGTATTAGAAATTTTGAAGAGTTGTATCACTTCGGGGTATAGGTTGAAATGGACTTGAAAGAATCATATAGTCAAGAGCAAAACACTTTCTTAGAGTTTTGGTAATTTTGAATATTTTGATTAGCTATGGACAATTATTGTAATAATTTAGAAGACACTGTTTACTTATTATCTACTAATAAATGTCTAATTGTTTGTTTCATTTGAATATAGATTTTTTTTATAATTATGCATACTTAGTTGTACTTGAAAGAGAGAGATTATACAAAAAATAAAAAAAAAAAAAGAAATATAATTTAAAAAATAAAAAAAATCAATGATCCCTAACTTATTTTGAATTCTACAACCCAAAAAATAGAAATAATTCCAAAAATTCAAAGAAAAAGAATAAATCCAAATAAAAGTTCTAATTCATGACTCAAGTGCACAAATCATGATATACCTTTTCAAAGTAGACTCTTCAAGTGCCCATCCAAATATTTTCCTATTTATACAAGTTTCATTCTAATCTAAAATCTCAAAAAAAAAAAAAAATTCTACCAAATATGAGTTGAAAAATAGTTGATCAGTAAAATTTTCAAATTTATCCCAATAAAATTTTTCAAAAAAAATTGGTTCAAAAAAATTTCGGGACAGTTCGATATCGCTACAACCCCTGCTCAACCCTAATTGCACTGGCCAGTACTTAAACAATCAATGGCTATATTATAAAAATATTATTTGTAATAAAAAATTGGGCAAAATAATCTCTTTTGAAAACTTTATTATATAAATTATCGTTTTATTTTTATGGTAACTGATGTGGGTGCTCCATCATCTCAGCTCCAGCTAAGCTCTCCATGTCTGCAAGAATTAACAACAATGAGCTAAGGGCCTTCCCTAATGTGGGTGCTCCATCATCTCAGCTCCAGCTAAGCTCTCCATGTCTGCAAGAATTAACAACAATGAGCTAAGGGCCTTCCCTGATATGGGTGCTCCATCATCTCAGCTCCAGCTAAGCTCTCTATGTCTGCAAGAATTAACAACAATGAGCTAAGGGCCTGGGAATTCCCAGGACCCCTCCGACGGTCAAGTCAGTAGTTTTCCTGAGTAGGGAGGATGGTATGTAAAGTAAAGGATGAGATCATAAATGGGGAAAATGAAGTTGTCTCGGTTTGGTTGAGTTTTTGGGTTTGTAATACTCAGAGCAAAGAAGAAGTAAAGAAAGTAAGAGAAGAAGAAGTGTGTATATTGCCCTTATATCTCATTCCTTTTATAGGCTATGGAGTGTACTAGAGAGAGAAGAGATAGAAGGCCTATTACCTATGAAGCTATAGTAACCATTCTAGAGTACTTGAGTGTCTCGAAATTTGGAGGGTTAGTGGCGTCAGAGTGATAATGACCAATGACGGCTGCATTAAATGCCATACAGAGGAGAGACAATATGCAGGTTTCTTGAGAGGATAATTCCGAGCAGCTAGTATTCAGGCATAATCCGGAGAGAGACAGTTGACAAGTCAAAGGATTAAATGGGTCCCATCTGACTGATTCTTAGGTCCCTTTCCACGTGGTCTTCTCTGATTGGTTAGATATTTTATGTATCATCAGTAGTCCCACCTTTAGTCCTAAGACCAAGTATGGTTGGTCTTAGGAAAATTCATAAGTGGAGATTTAACTAAGTAGGCGGGCAATACAACATTCAGTTTTCTGCATTCCAGCAAGAAAGCGTACAAGTCTTCTTTTGCAGCGGATTACCATCACGATTGTGGTGGCATGAGTTGTGAAGCATGAATCAAGAGCAATGTATATCTCTACCACCTTGTCTTGTCTGGTACTTGTGATTGTAAATGAGGTTTAAATTTTCACTCTTAGTCTAGGATGTTTTAGGTAAAAAAATCTAAATAGGTGATTCTTTCTAAGGCAATTTCCCCATGAGGGGAGATTTTCTGAACAGACATTTCCAGTGAGGAAAGTAAAGATTCCTGAGTAAACATTTCCAACGGAGGAAATGTTGCTTCTATGAGGGAGTTAGAGAATTTTGAGCAGACCTTCCTTTGAATCAGACTTTTCTCCCTTGGAGGAGATTCTAGTCTTTGACAGGGGTGTTCCTATGAAGCTCCCATGGGGGAGTTAGAGATATCTAAATAGGAATTTTCCTGTGGAGGAAATTTCTCTTCTATGCGGAGGGTGAAATTCTTTCATTGAACATTTCTTGTAGAAGAAATTTTTCTTCCTTGGTGGAGTTAAAAATTATGAGTAGATACTTCCGTAAAGAAAATATTTTCTCCCTCGGGTGAGGTCTAGTTCAGCACATTAAAATTTTCCACGGATGAAATTTTGCTTCTATGGAGAAGTTTAAGAACTTTGAATGAAAATTTCTTGTAATGAAAATTTCTCTCCTGTGTAGAAGTTAAAGATGTCTGAGATGGAGTTTTCCGTAGAGGATTTTCTTCAAGAGAAATTCTTCACTTGATTCATGAATAATTGTTTTGTATCCGTGTAGGATGAAAAATCTTTCTTCTTCTTTTTATTGCTCTTCAATCCAGACATAATGTCGACATCATTGTCTTCTTCTATGATTGTGTCCACTTAGAAAAATCTTAGAGGTCTGAATCTCTGGTGGCCATGTTAGAAGGAGATGGGCGTCTGTCAAAATGGGATTTTGACATAAGCCTGAGGGAGATGCCTGAGGGGGCAAAGAAAATTCTCAAATTAGATAGCGAGGAGAAGGTAGGCTTTGAAATGATTATAGGGAAAGGTAAGGTTTATGATATCCATAAAGTTTTAGCTGGATGTCCTTTGAAAGAATCTAATAGGTTTACTATTTGTTGTGCTCTCCATAGTTTGTTGTAGCTGTTGGTTATTTTTCTTTCTTTCTCATATATCTTCATTTCTATGGCACTTTTGCAAGGAGACATGAGTCTTTCAAAGCCATCCAAGTTTATGCTATCTGTAGAGGAAATAGTCTACCGCTGGTATACCTAAAGGGCTACTGCTCAAAAGCCCAAGTACCGGTGTTCCTTCGGAGCTGAAGAGATCTGAATCCTATTCCAGAGTTATGACAAGGAGAAAAGCCGTTGCAATGGTGATCAAGGAATTACCAGTAGGAAAATTTGGGAAGGATAAAGTGAAGATTCCTCTCCCTAGTAGCAAGGGGAAAGGAAAGAGGAAAATTACTGAGTCTGCTGAGGAGGTGCCAAGTTCCGAATCCGGAGAAGAGGCGGAAGGGCGCCACAAGAAAAAGAAAAAGATCACCGGATCTCAATAGTTATGAATCGGGAGAAAGAGCCAGTTGTCAACTTGGACACTACCTCTTCTATCGACCTTCATTTTGATACTTCGGTTCAAGAAATAGCCTCTTTTCTGATCAATAGGTAACTGGGGGTAGGATTTTTCCTGTAAGGTGTCGCTGTTTTTGGCTTTCTCAGATCTCTTTACACCGGTTCAGAAGAACATTCTCGCCATTATGATCAGAGTACCTCCTCCCTTCGTAGTATAGTTATCTGAAGTGCTTAACTAGTATGTTTGCAATGTGTCATTTGGGGTTTTTCAGTTCCAATAGTTATCTGATTTCCTCTGTCATGTTTGCAGTTGTGCGGTGCTTTGTACGAGCAAGAATTTTGAGTCCAATCCATCCAGGAGGAGGTTAACAGGCTTGTTGAGGAGAAACAACTACTTAAAGGGAGAGGTAGGTGGTCTAAAGGATGATTTTGACAAGTGTCTTGCAACTTCGAATGTCAAAGGGAGTTAATGCTAGCCTTAAGGCTAAGAAGCGGCGTCTTTCTGAGTTGAACTTGAAAATGAGATAGGAGATCATCCTACTCAAGAAGCGATTATTTGAGAAGGAGGCTGAGAAAGAAATTGGCCTCAAGCATGCTGTGTTGGACTTTAAAGGCTCTGAAGAGTATAATCAGGAGATAACCCTTCGCGCTAATGACTTTTACTCATCTGGATGGTATGCTTTCCTGGAGATGGTCCAGAGGCATTTTCCTGACAAGGATTTCTCCTACTTCAATATTGTAGGAGGGGATTCAGGTGGTCCACCATAAGGGATTTATCCTTCTCAGGATAAATTAGCTCCAAGTTCTCCTCCAGGCATAGTGGATGCTGAAGAGATTGAAGATGTTCCTGACATGGCTGAGAAGGCTGCAAGCAGTCAAAATATTCCTGGTGAGCTCACAGAAAGTGAGGAAGAAAATTCCTCTATGCTTATCTCCGGTGCCTCTAAGGATAAACCTGGTTCCTCTACTATAAGTGATGAAGCTTAAGTAGCCCTCCATATTTATTTTGTTTGACTTGTATGATTAAGTAGTTGTTGTATTACACGTCATTTTTCAAATGTTTGAGCGAAATTTCTCTTTGACTGATATTTCATGCTTTCTTTGATTCCTAATGAAGGGTATCGGGCATGATCCCGTATTCTACTTAGAGAATTGTATTTGCTTCGATTCCCAATTGAGGGTGTTAGGCATGAGCCCGTATTCTACTTAGAGAATTATATTTTCCTTGATTCCCAATTGAGGGTATTGGACATGAGCCCGTATTCTACTTAGAGAATTCATGCGCAGGTATTCCATGGGGAGTGAGTGATATAGTGGTGTTTATCTCACTTCTGGAGACATAAATGGGTCGAATGCATTCTGTTTTGGTGCACTGCACCTCCGGAAGTGTTCCCCATATGTTTGAGGAGAGTGATTATTTTTGAGGGGGTTTTTTTCCCAAAGTCATTCCTAGTCAGGAGTAACTTTGAATATTTTCTCTTGAGTGCTTTTAGCCACGAGGGAATGATTCTTCTAAAATGAAGAGTAATATAGAGATCCAACTGAATAGAAAGAGTAATGTAAAGATAAATCCACCTCAGGGGAGGGCAGCTTTCATTGATTAAAGAAAACATAGAGAACGTATAGGTGACTAGTAAGGCACAAAATAAACCTTGACTATTTCTTCATTTGCATTTATAAAGATACTCTTTGTCGTGCCAAAGAGAATAAAAAATGCCACTGTGGGCAAATTTTTATGCAAAGAGAGTAGTCCGAGGGGACTAGGAGTTCCTCTGTTGATAATATTTCTTTAAGTGTTGAGAATTCCATATATGAGGGAGTGGGCTTCCACTGGCATTGGCTAAGTGATAAGTCTCCTGCTTGATTACTTTCACAATATTGAATGGGCCTTCCCAAGTGGGAGATAATTTTCTTTGTGCTTCCTTCCTGCCTGTGGCGGCCAGATGCTTGAGTACCCAATCTGTGAATTACACTTCTCCACACAAAATTGATGCTTTTGGGCAGTAATTGTTGCCGAGGCTTCGGCCTCGACCCATTTGGTGAGGTAGTCTACTACAAGGATGATGAGGCACCTTTGTCCAGGTGCTGTAGGGAAAGGACCTAAAATGTATATTCCCTAATAGGCAAATGGCCATGGGGCCGGAATGGAAATTTGGGAATTCACCAGAATGTGTATGAAGTTGGCAAATCTTTAGCAAACATCACATCTCTGTACAGAGTCTGAAGCATCCTTAGCAATTATAGGCCAAAAATATCCCTGCCTGATAATTTTATTGGACAAAGCCCTTCCACCAATATGAGTACCACATACTCCCCCATGTACTTCTCTTATAACGTAGTTGGCTTCCTCAGGGGATAAACTCTGAAACAGTGGCATATGACACCCCCTCTTACATAGCTTGCCATTATGAATGGTAAATCTGGATGCCCTGAGGGATAATTTAAGGGATTCTTTTTGGTCTTATGGTAATTCTCCGTCTTTCAAGTACTTTATCAATGGATCCATCCAACAAGGTGTGTTTTGAGTAGGATAAGTCTATAAAGAGCAGGTCCCCTCAGCTTTAGGAATGCTAAGGGCGGACAGTACCTCTATACAGGTATCTCTGGATGGGAATTCCTTTGTGGTTGTGGCTATTTTGCTGAGAGAATCTACTTAGGAATTATCCGCTCGGAGAATTTACACCATGCACATAGGAATTTTCCTCTGCTTGAATCTGTCCAGAATTTCTTTAACCCGCTGCAAGTGTAGTGCCATCATCTCATCTTTTTCTTCAAATACTCCTGTCATTTGGTTTACTGCGAGCTGAGGATCATTATACATTTTTAAATCTGAGACTCCCATAACTTTTACCAATTCGAGGCCACTGATGATCGCTTCATATTCTGATGTGTTGCTTGAGGCCAAAAAAGCAAACTTCAAGGCATGTTAACTAAGAAACTCTGTGGGCCTTTCAATACTATCCCTGCTCCAGCCCTTTCTGAACAGGCAGGACCATCCATATACAAGTCCCATTCATAGACGTCTCCTGTGGAAGAGCTTGACAAAGGATCTGGAGTTCTCTTTTGCTAATTCTCGTCTTCCTCTTTCTTTTTCGTGTCGTTAAAACTATATTCTACGATAAAATTTTCCAAGGCTTGTGCCTTGATGGTTATTCGAGGTTCGTATTTAAGGCCATACCCGCCTATCTCCATAGACCATATTGTCATCCTTTCTACTGTAGTGGTCAATGCAAAGCTTGCCTAAGAGGCATGTCAGTTCTCATAATACTTTGATCCCCAGTAGGTAGATAGAAAATTTCCTCATAATAATCAATAAGGAAAATACTAACTTCTCTATGGGAGAATACCTGAAGTCCGACTCCTGTAGACCCTACTCATATAATACACATGTTTTTGCACCTTCTTATATTTCCTAACCAAGACAGCGCTGAGCGCATGGTCAAATGCTCACAGGTAGATGTACAAATCTTCCCCTAGGGTAGGGTAACTCAAGACTTGAGGGAATTGCAAATATTCTTTCAAATCAACAAAAACTTTTTCGCATTCTGTGGTCCATTCGAAGGCAGGAATTTTCAACAGCGTTTTGAAAAACAGCAGACATCTTTCCGCAGACTTGGGGATAAATCTTTGCAGGGCAACTATCCTTCTTAGTAGCCTTTGAACATCTTTTACGCTGACTGGAGATGACATGTCCAGAGTACCCCAGACCTTCCTCTGCTGCTCCCCATGTATCCTAGGAATTTTCCTCCTTTGATAGTGCTTTTTCGGATTCAGCTTCGTCCTGTATTGATTTGGCACTCTAAAGATTTCCTGTAAGTCTTCTAAATGTTGTTCAAATGTCTTACTCTTCACCATTAAATCATCTATGTAAGCTTCAAGGTTTCTTCCCAATTGGCTTTTGAAAATTTTATTGATGAGACGATGGTAAGTGGCTCCAGCGCTCTTCAGACCAAAAGGCATGGCTTTGTAATAGTAAATTCCTTTTTTGGTGATGAAGGCAATTTTCTCTTCATCTTCAGGATCTATAGAGATTTGATGGTAACCCGATAGGGTGTCTAGAGAAGTTAAGTACTCGTAACCAGTTATTGCATCCACTAGTTTATCGATAGAAGGCAAAGGAAAACAATTCTTAGAGCAAGCCTTGTTCAAATCAGTGAAATCTACATAGAGTCTCCACTTCCCGTTATGCTTCTTTACCAACACCACATTTGCTAACCAGGTGGGGTAGTCAACCTCTATTATGAAGTTAGCTTCAATCAGCTTATCCAGTTCTCGGTCTATTACTTCTTGTCACTAAGGAGGGAAAAACCTTTTCTTCTGTTGGATAGGTTTTACATCATGGTCTTGGAGTAATTTCCTGATAGGAGATTTCTACTCTTTTATCAAGAGGGCACTAACGTAAGTGCATCTACCGAGGTGATTAGGAGAATTTACTACAGACCCCAACTCTCCCATAGGTTCAGTTCTTTGCTCAAATTCGTTGCTTTCAATTCTCATTGGTTTGATCGGTAGAACCTCCTCTACATCTACCAAGCCCAAAGAAAAGGAGTGGTAATACTTTGCTTCAAATTGTCCTCCTCGGACAGTGATGAGACCATCCTCAAAGGGCATTTTTATACACAGGTATTTAATACAAGTGATCACACAAAGTTCATACAACACCGGCCTTCCAGTGATCGCGTTATAAGTGGTTGATACTTTAACGACAATGAATTCAGCCATTGTGGTTCCTTTTCTTATGACGTCCCCTTTTGAGTTAGTCTCCCCTAAGGTGATAGGGAGGATAATTTTTCCCCTGTGCCGGAATGGGGATTTCTCCCAACCCCTTTAACTTTGAGTATAATGGCATAAGATAATCTTCCTGAATACTCATCCTCTGTAGGACATGATAGGGGAATAGATTAACTGAGTTCCCATCATCCCCCGGAACTCTTTCCACTTTAAAATTATTGATTATAGTTGTTACGACCATTGCGTCTGCATGAGGAGTCATTACCCTAATTCCATCTTCAGGGCCAAAGGTGATTAAATAGCTATGCAGGGAGTCTTTTTTTCTCAACTTCAGCTCCTTTCTTCTAGAACTAATTTTTCACTGTTGTTTGATGTGACTTTCTCTAATAATACTGTGGATTACACCTCTAGCTCTAATTTTTGTGAGGAGCATAGGATGTTTATCTTTTGATGGTCTAGGAGGAATGACCTCTTTTACCTGTAGCGGCATAGAAGGCCTATTATCTTTTCTCACGAAGCTTCTCAGATGTCCCTCCTCTATGAGCCTTTCAATTTCCACCATCAATTGGTGACATTCATTGGTGTTGTGCCCCGCAGACCTGTGAAAGTGGCAATGTTTGCTCTAATCACGATTCTTGGAGTTTCAAGGCATGTCTTTCGGCCACATGTCATATTCTTCATCTCTGATAGCCATTAGAACCTAATGTCGTGTGGCACTAAGGGGAATTGCACCCCTTTCTCTGAGGGGAGTAAGAGGTTTTTTAGAAAATCTTGGTGCAAGTCTCTGAGTAGGCAGATTGTAATTTCTTTTAGCCCTCTTAGGAGGAGAGGAAATTATCAAATTCCTCCTTGCGCTTGGGCGCAAACCTACTTGTATGGAAAGCGTTATCCTGTTGTATGTACTTTTTTGCTCTATCCATCAGTGCTGTCAAGTCAACTGGTTTATTTTTTGACAAGGAATTAAAAAAATAGAGGGTTTTTGGTACCCCTTATGATTGCCACAATCGCCCTGGAATGTTCCAGGTTAGGTGTTTTTAGAGCTTCCATATTAAATCTTATGACATAGTCTCTCAGAAGTTCTCCCCTATTTTGAATAATTGTCTCCAGATAAGAAGTTTCCTTTGTGCGAGGATGCTGGAAATAAACCTGCTAATAAAGTGTTTAGTAAAATCAGAAAAAGAATAAATTATACCTAAAGTCAAATTATTGAACCAAGTCTGAGCTGTATCCACAAAGGTAGTAGGAAATATCTTGCACACGAGTACGCCTGAGTGAGTATAAAACTCCAATATCATCTTGAACTTCACGATATAGTCTCTAGGGCTTGTTAACCCATCATAAGTAGGTGGCATTAGCAATTTGAACTTAAAAGGAATGGGCTCTTTTTAAATCTCCTCTAATAAGGGCGACTACATGTTGATTACCTGACTGGGTAATTTTCCCTTGTTGGTCTTCTGCTCTCTTGACTCAGAAAACTCCTTGAAGTCCTCTTCCAGTTTATTGGAATGAGATTGAGAACAAAGCATGTTTTTCTCTTTCCGACTTCGGTGTCTAGCATATCCCGTAAGGGATTCTGAGGCACATCTTCCCCTATGGTTTTCCGAGTGTCTCCTCTCATGAGAACAGGATTGCCTTCCACCTCGTCTCCTTGATGCTTAGGGTTTAGCATTTTTCCTGCCCGTCTCCTTGATGCTCAGGGTTCAATATTTTTCCTACCTTGTAGTTATTTCCTTTTGATAGGTTTCTCCGATCTGCGCCCCACATTGTTTAACTCAGGACAATACCCATTGTCATCCCCAAGGGGATGTGAGCGTGATAAGGCAAGGGAATCATCTTCGTCAGTCTCCTCATTGTCATGCAAAGGCAATTTTCTTCTTACTATATTTGGGGTAGGCACATCGGGCTCTCCAGCTTTAGCCTTCCTTTTTTCTTGTCTTCTTTATGCATTTTCAATGCAGTCTACCTTGTCCATCAGGTCTCTTAGGAACCCGGCATCCACTTCTACGGGACGAGGGGTTCTAGAGCTTGAGCCCGAGGCTCTCCTTACTCCTCTGCTCTCTTGTGCTTCCTCTCTTCTCCTAGCAGAGGTACCAGACCCAACCATTTTTTTTACAAGCGAGCGAAACAATGATTAACATTTGCACAACCAAACTCGCTCTTACCACAAATTTTCCAAAACAGTAAAATGCAAAATAATGGTTTTCAGATCAAAGACGACTTCATTTTCCCACAGACGGCGCCATTCTGATGTGGGTGCTCCATCATCTCAGCTCCAGCTAAGCTCTCCATGTCTGCAAGAATTAACAACAATGAGCTAAGGGCCTTCCATGATGTGGGTGCTCCATCATCTCAGCTCCAGCTAAGCTCTCCATGTCTGCAAAAATTAACAACAATAAGCTAAGGGCCTTCCCTGATGTGGGTGCTCCATCATCTCAGCTCCAGCTAAGCTCTCTATATCTGCAAGAATTAACAACAATGAGCTAAGGGCCTGGGAATTCCCAGGACCCCTCCGACGGTCAAGTCAGTAGTTTTCCTGAGTAGAGAGAATGGTATGTAAAGTAAAGGATGAGATCATAAATGGGGAAAATGAAGTTGTCTCAGTTTGGTTGAGTTTCTGGGTTTGTAATACTCAGAGCAAAGAAGAAGTAAAGAAAGTAGGAGAAGAAGAAGTGTGTACCTTGCCCTTGTAGCTCATTCCTTTTATAGGCTATGGAGTGTACTAGAGAGAGAAGAGATAGAAGGCCTATTACGTATGAAGCTATAGTAACCATTCCAAAGTACTTGAGTGTCTCAAAATTTGGAGGGTTGGTGGCGTCAAAGTGGTAATGACCAATGACGGCTGCATTAAATGCCACGCAGAGGAGAGATAATATGCAGGTTTCCTGAGAGGATAATTCCGAGCAGCTAGTATTCAGGCATAATCCGGAGAGAGACAGTTGACAAGTCAAAGGATTAAATAGGTCCCATCTGACTGATTCTTAAGTCTCTTTCCACGTGGTCTTCTCTGATTGGTCAGATATTTTATGTATCATCAGTAACTAATATCAATTAATGGGTTGTTTTTTACCTAATTTGCAAGTAGCTTATGCAAATGATGTGCCAATAATGCATCCTGGGTGTATTCAACACGACAACATGATCAACTGTATATAAAAGTTATGGCTATTTGCGCTTAAGTTTATACTTTTCACTACAGCTGCATCTTGTGTTCTTGTTGTTGTTGTTTTTTTTTTTTTTTTGATGGAGTGTTTTTGTTGTTAGCAATAGTAATAATTCACCGACAACATTTAAGCCTAGCTATTATTCAATAGTGTAATCATATGCCGATGAATAGCCATTTTAGAAAATGTTGTTACCGAAGCTATCTCCAACCATGCCACATTTTTTAAGACCATCTTGAAAATGCAGCATGGTTGGGCCTCCAACCGAACATTATTTAGTGTTGTATTTTGAACTTTTTCTAAAGTGTCTAGTCAAATTTGGTTGGACATTGTAGCTCTTGCCCAATTTTTTACTTGCTTATTTATTTATTTATTTATTTTTGCAAATAAAGGAACAAAGGCACTTAATACATCACTTGATTTATAATTTTTATAATTAATTAATTAATAACAAATTTATTTATAATTACTAAGAAATAATTAATTTGTTATTTATTTATAAAATTTTTAAATAATAATATATATTTTTATTGGACAAATATGTAAAATAAATATAAATATTGAGTGTAATGTGTAAACTGTATAAATAATATAAAATGAAATATGAAAAGGGATATATAAAAATATAAAAATATTTCTTTTAAAGTTAAAAATAGAATAATGGATTGAAGTAAAATTAATATAAAAACTTTTTATTTTGAAGTGAAGTTTGCTTCATTGTAGAGTTTTGGGTCGGAGCCTATTAAGGTAGGCCCTGTTTAATAATGTATTAGTTGACGGATGGATGCTTTGGTTTGATCACATTATCAAAATAAAATTACTTCTCTTGCTTTATATTCATTTAGTTGGTAATTTTTTTGTTTATTTTTATTTATTTCAAATTATTTTTGTTAGATACATTTTCTATCACCAATATATATGTGAATTTATGGGGAATTAAACCGGGTTTTATTTTTATATCTTTTGGCACTTGGAAAAGAAAAGTTTAATATTGATGAATTAATGAAGGTGAAATAAAGTGTTCAATAATAAGGCTAAAAAAAAATTAATTCATGCAAGTCCAATTTAAAATTTCAATGGAATAAATTTTTAAATGAGAAAAAATTAAAATCCGTAAAACCAATCATGTAGTGCAAAAACTACAAAAAATATTAACCTAAAAAGATGAATATTAAAATGGGTTATATAAGCATATGATTAAATTTATTAAAAAATAATATATACAATATATATATCTTAATTTTTTGATTTTGACAAAATGTCCTGATTTAATAAATATTTGGCAATTTTAGTACAAATAGGTTTTTAGTTAAAATTAAATAAAAATGTTGACGTGTCAAATTTACCCTTTCTAATTTTTTAAATCTATAATGGTGTATTTAATACAAATAATTATTTATTTAAAATTAAATAAAAATAGAAACACAATAATAAAAGAATAAAATTTACTATTGAGAAAATTTTAAATTCATAAATGATTTTCATTATAATAAATTTAAAAAGTAAAGATATTTTTAATATAAAAAATTATTACTCTAGATTATTTAAAAATTTTAATTATTTTATACTTATTTATTTGAAAGTAGTTAAAAATATTTTAGTTTAAAATGCAAAAAAAAAATGTCATATTTTACTATACACCCATACATGCACATATAATTTTTAAAATTTTAGTGAAATAATAGTCAATCATTGATTTAAAATTTTATCACATATAAATTTAATATTTTAATTATCACGTCAATACTTTTTATTTAATTTTGATTAATTAATTTTAAATTAAAATATTTTTTCAAAAATTTAAAATGGGATAAAATTTTCAAAAATTGCAAACATTTGAATTTTTTAAGCTAATAAACCTTTATAAATTTTACAATATAAATGGTAAATTTAACATTATATGTATACCGCGTTAGTATCTTTTATTTAATTTTAACTAAATGTCTATTTGTGTTAAATTTGCTAACAATTGATGAAATTAAAACATTTTTACAAAATTTAAAAAGTTACTATAAAATTGCAAAAGACGGAAAATATTTGAATTTTTCATACCAATAGTCCTAAAATTAAATTAGATATACATTTAAAAAAAATAGAGATATGATAACACATTCATTCACATGTCATATCGAGTGTTTGATTATTAATAAATTGCTCATATTAGAGATCTCAATTATGCCTTTTCTTGAATGAGAGAGTAATGGACAAAGTACAGTACTGGAAGAGCAAGTTTTTAGATCAAGCTAGGAGAGAAATACTCATCAAAGCTGTGGTTCAAGCCCTACCATCCTATATAATATCTGTGTTTAAAATTCCTTTGAGCATTATCAGAAAATTGGAAAGTCTGGTAAGAAGGTTTTGGTGGCATCAAAATGTAAAGGAGAAGCACATGCATTGGGTTAGATGGGATGTCATTGCTAAAAATAAGTTGGATGAAGGTATGGGTTTCAAAGATCTAGAAGTTTTTGATATTGCATGGAATTTGATCTAAGATCCTCATTCACTTTGTGTTAGACTTCTCAGGGGAATTCATTTCCTCATTCTCAATTCATGCAAGCTAGGCTTAGAGCTAGACCCTCTTGGATATGGTCAAGCCTCTTGAAAGGAAGAAGCTTGTTAGAAAAAGGAATGCGATGGCATGTGAGAAATGGTTTGAGGATCAACATCTAGGAAGATCCTTGGGTACCACTGTTAGCTAACTTCAAGATTTCAACTCCGAGACCTGTGTTGAGTGAACAAAATTTGGTGAGAGACTTAATAAGAGAGTAGGATGGAGGCTGAAATATGGAACTCTTGTCTAGGCTGTTTAGTCAAGAGGAGAGGGATGCCATTATAAGAATCCCTACTGCTGTAAGTGGAGGACATGACAAATTAATTTGGCATTTCAACAAAAATGGATTATATTCAGTGAAATCTGGATATAGGGTACTTAAGGTGGAGAGGGATGTAATTTAAAATCATGTTAGGCCCTCGGTCTCCACACAAACACCAGGACATTTCTGGCAGAGCATTTGGAATCTGGAAATTCTTCCAAAAATTCGAGTTTTTTTTTTTTTGGAGGTGTCCAACAAATTCTCTAGCAACAAAATTTAATTTATGTAAAAGGGGATGTGGGAGGGACCTTACCTGTGGAGTATGTGGAGTGGGAGTTGAAACTTTGTAACATATACTGTTTCTTTGTGAAAATGCCAAAAGAATTTGGTTTGCTAGTACTTTTGGTTATGCTCCTTATGCATATGGTTTTAAATCCTTTAAGGAATGGTGGGTGGCAGTGAGTAGAATACTGGAATCAAGGAATGAAGCAGACTTGATGAGATTGATAGCTGGAATATGTTGGTTCATTTGGAAATCCAGAAACAGCTGGGTCTTCGAAGGTAAGCAGGAAATTGCAGATGAAATTTTAATAAAAATAAATAGATAGAGAGAAATGCAAATGATGGAAGAAGGGTCCAAGCTGTAAACGAACAGAGCTGCTCGTGAGCTATTCGGAGCTCGATTCGAAAAAAGCTCGTTCGAGCTCATTTGTTAAGTTAAAAGAGTCGAGCCCGAGCTTCATTTTGAGGCTCGTAAGCTAAATGAGCCGAGCCCGAGCTTTGTGGTATTCGGCTCGTATAAGCTCGCGAACAAGCTCGTTAGTATACTCGCGAACAGGCTCGCGAAACATGTTCGCGAACAGGTTCGCGAATCATGTTCGCGAGCGAATATGCTCGCTTATTATGTTCGTGAACAAGCTCGTAAACAGGCTCGCGAATAGGCTCGTTTAGCATGTTCGTGAACAAGCTCGTTTAGCATGTATAATTTTGATATTAATAAATTAAATAAAATTATGTAATTTTAGTACTATTATATGATTGTAATATATATTAATAAAAATGATGAGTAAATATAATAAAAAATTACATATTGATAACATAAATTAATGTTCACATTAAGCATTAGTGTTAAATAAATTACCTACTTTTAATG
>CATIWO010344821.1:0-13801 GCA_949673435.1 Macaranga tanarius | reverse complement strand
TGCCATTGGAGCCTCATTTTTTACTTTCATGTCCACTTCCACCTTTGGGGATTAAGGAGAAGGCACAGAATCAGCCTTCCTATGGAAAACCTGTATAGAAACCTGATGAAATAATATTTCACTTTCAGAATTCTGCATTTGGTCATCAGGAATTGCTATTTCATTATATAGAATATTACCCCCCGAGCCTTGCACCTGATTTTAAGAATTTAGTGATTGGCCTTGAGGGACTTGTGAATTGTCTTGGGGAAATGTTATGTGACCTTGGGGTAATACTATGTGACCTTGGGGTAATAGTACATGCTCTTTATGAACACTGCCCCCCAGGCCTTTTTCTTACTGAATTCCCTTATGGTTATAAATTCTAAGCTGAGGATTTGGATTTTCCTTATTACCACCAGGAACTAGATCTCCTTCATTAGGCTTGGGTTGAACCATCATCTTTGGAGATACTTTAGGACTCCTTGCCTCAAATAAGCTTCAATCATCTTAGTCAATGAAGTTACCATCTTCTGCAAAGCATGAAATAATTCTGAATAGCACTAATCATCTATGCTATTGTATCTCGAACCTATTTTATTCCATCTAAAAAGATAGTTTGGGCATCAGTGCCCATATTTGTAGTAGTATTAGAATGGGATAACAATAAATTGAGTCCTATAAGTTATGGCCAGTTTCCAACTAAGTCCTATAACATTAATTTTTTATAATTGAGTCCTATAAGATTTTAAAAAATTAACCGTTAGTCCTATAGTATTATATCTAACGGAATTGTACACGTGGCTTGATTTATGCAGATGTGGAGGACTAACGGTGTACGAGTTCCGTAAGAAAAAAATACTATAGGACTAACGGTGAATTTTTTAAAAGCTTATAGGACTTATTTATAAAAAAATTAATGTTATAGGACTTAGTTGGAAACCAACCATAACTTATAGGACTCAATTTGTTGTTATCCCTATTAGAAATTTGGCTTAAATAGCCAAAATTCGGTGCCTCGATCCAGTTTTAATCCTGAGGTACCCATCCTCCATAGGATTGTTGCATTTGAGCACCTGCTTTTACAGGCGTATTGGTCAGATTACCAACCCAAAAGATTTCTTCATCAAAGTTGAACACTCTATTGAAATGTGTCCCACCGAGCGTGCCAAAAGATTATTGGCACAAATTTCTAGCAAACTAGATGTTATGTCCCACTGAGCGTGCCAAAAGATTGTTGGTGTAATTTTTAGCAAAATTGATATTTCGAGCGTGCCAGGAAAGATTAATTTCTCAAATGTGTAAATACTGACTTCTTTCAGATAATTATGGATTTCCAAACGCCTTTACCATAATTTGTTTGAGTTCCAAGGATGTAAAAGTTTGTGTTTCATTGTAAATAACAATTTGTTACTGGAGGTAATGGTAATTTGTCTAAAGGAAATGATAAATGAGCTAAAGGTAATGTTAGAGGTAATGAAAGTACATTTTGAGGAAATTGAAAATACGCTGGAGGTAATGGAAATATGCTTAAAGGAAATCGAGATTCTGCTGGAGGTAATAAAAGTGTGCTTTAAGGTAATGCTAGAGGTAATAATAAAAAGCTAAAGGTAATGACTATAAGCTTGAGGAAATTTGAAATTGTATTAAAATAGCAGTGATACAAATTTTGCTAGAAAATATAAAAATGCTGAAAGCTAAATATTGACAATTGATTGCTAATTTGGCTGTGTTGAATTTACTGACTGTTGATTGTTGTATTTGTTGTTTATTGGATTCATTGTGTTGGTTGTTGGATTGGTTGATGTGTGTCTTTTTTATGCTGCTGCTGCCTCCCTTTTATAGCTCAGATACTTGGTGCAGAAGTTCAGACCTCTTTAATTCTTCAGCTTGCTACAGAAGTTGAGCATCTCTTCAATTTGTCAGTAATTACCTCCGTTGATTTCTTGTAACCTGTGCGTCCCTTGCATTCCCTTCAGCTCATCAGTCCACCTTTGATTACTTTTAGAATTTTCTTCAACTTAATCCCTAAGTTTTCAGCTCCTCTGTATTTAATTTCAAATTCCAGAAGTTTCACAAGTCCCTTCCTCCTCAAGAACATGTAACCTGCTCCATTGAATTTCCTCCAACATTCCTTCTAGTTCCCTCTGGAATTTTCTTCATTTACTGTTAAGCTAACAGTTGAATTATTCACCAAGCCTTCAGTTAGCACAATTCTTGATTTCTCCAGCATATTCTAGAAGATTCATGTCTTTAGCTCTTCCTTGGTTCCTTTAATTTCCTCCAACTCTTCAGTGCTTTCTGGTTACCTCTAGAAACTTCTATCTCCAGCTCAACAATTTTTCCTTCCCAAGTAACATCAAATGGGCTGAATTTTGATATTGTGCTTCACTTGGCCTTAATTTTAACAATGGACCAAAAATTTATATTTGGGTACAAACAGAAGTTTATTTAATTAGTTTTCATTATCATCATTAATACAACTAATAATTTAAGAAAAAATATTTTTTAAATTTTACTTTTAAAAATGATTTTAGTGAGTTATATAGTAATTATGAAAGTTGAATATAATAGAATAAGTTATAGATAAAAATAAAAATATTATTTATTTAAAATATCAAAAATAATATTTTTTAAAATTTTAGGACTGAAATGTAAAAAAAAAGTTTAATTTTAAGGTTGACTAATGGAAAATTGTTTTGACTGACGGATAGGACTAACGGAAAGTTTTTTAAAAACTTATAGAACTTGATTGTAAAAAAAAAAAAATTATAGGATTAATTGAAAAAACAATATAATTTATAGGACTAACAAGTAACAATGTTGGTACCCTTTTTTAAATGGATAACTATAAGTACGATGTTGACAAATTTTTTTAATAAAGACAAAAATACCCTCCTATTTTACAGGAGGGCGACATAAGTGAAAGGGGTATTTTTTAAAATGTCGACCCACTTGACGGTGCTGTTTATGAATGTACTTTTCTGAAGGAGCGACTTTTATTTGATATTACACATTACTTTCTCCTTGTATTATGAAGATAGGGACTGTTGTTGACTTGACTTATTAAAGAACTGTGAAAAGTGAATTTATCTGTCCCATTTGCATATTCCTTAAGAGCTGATAACCATTCCTTTTGTTATTACAATTACAATACTGAAAATCATTCTAGTGGTTTGTAATTGAAGCAAAAATACTCAAAATCCGTAAGTTTAGGCTCTTATTTTTCTTGTGTTTTCCATTTTAGCTCCTTCTGAGAAGGGCAGTGCTGCATTTACCTTTTGCCTTGTTTGTTATTCTTTTACTGTGTGGTATATTTGTTTTGCTCGCATCTCTATCCTTTCAATTCCATTATTTTGCTGGCATATCTTTCCTTTCAATTCCATTACTATATCACTTTACATCGTGGTGCATCTGATTCCATTACTATCTCACTTTACATTGTGGTGCATGTGATTACTGTATTCTTCCTTATTCTGAGATCTGAGCACTGTTTAATAAATTTATTGGCGACTGATGAGCATTTCATATCAGGATTTCGGATCTGCAAGATGGTTTCAAGATTAATTTACAAATCATGAAACTTCTTCTAGCAACGCTAGCTTCATAGCTTGTTGGCAACTTGGTGACTAAAGCAGGATGGAGATTTATTAGAGAACTTAGGATTTCTACATGTAACTTATTTTCAAGCTTTTGTTCTGCCTCAGATGCCTGTTCCTATGGTGGTATGAGCAGTGAGAACAAGTGAAATGGGACCTACATGACACAGAAGCTCAAGTAGATCATATCTGCCATGATGGAGATCTCCATTTCTACATGGTGTTAGTATTTCTCTGTTCTTTTCAAGCTCAAGTAGATCATATCTGCCTCAGCAACGCAGTTGGAGGATAAGATGGAATCTGAATTTATTCAACTTGTAGCAATTTCCAGTCACCAGGTGAATTCCTCTATGTAATATGGATGTGGAAGTGAGGAATTGCTTGCATACACTGGTGAGTTTTTATGGCGTCCATGAGCATTCAAACAGCTTCCTTTTCACCTTCATCTTCATTTTCTCCACCTTCTTCAAGTCCTCCATGGAAATATGATGTCTTTCTAAGTTTTAGAGGTGAAGACACCCGCTTAAGCTTCACAGATCATCTCTATGCTGCTTTAAACGGGAAAGGAATTATTGTCTTCAGGGATGATCAGCGCCTTGAGAGAGGAAAAGACATTGCACTCGAACTTTTGAAATCAATTGAGGAGTCGAACTTTTCGGTTGTTGTTTTGTCTAGAAATTATGCTTCTTCAACATGGTGTTTGGATGAACTTGTTATGATTCTTGACTGCATGGAAGCAAAGGAACAAGTAATTTTCCCAGTGTTCTACAATGTTGATCCTTCTGATGTACGAAAGCAAACAGGAGATTTTGAGAAAGCTTTCGCCAAACATGAGGAGGATTTTGGGCAAAATTCAGAGAAAGTAAAAAAGTGGAGGGCTGCTCTGACGAAGATAGCCAATTTATCTGGATGGGATTCAAAACACAAGTAATATCCCTGCTTTTTTTCCAATGCTGCATGCATCCATCTGCTATTATGAAAATATGAATTATGGAAATTGATATAGAATATTAATTCTTTTAGCAAGTGATATTGAGAACCAATATAATAAGCTGCACATTGCACAAAAACTAGAAAATAAAAGCCTTATGGTTCAATTGAACTTTTGAAATTTCATTACATTCTACCAAACATTTTTAAGTGTCTTGCCCTCATTGCTCATGAAGGCTCACTGTTATTCTTGCTCCTTTTACAGGCATGAAACAAAGCTGATCCAAGATATTGTTCAAGCAATATTTACTAGATTGAATCATCCATTATCATCCTCTGAAAAGGATCTTATTGGAATGGATTATCGTCTGGAG
The DNA here is from genome assembly GCA_949673435.1 of Macaranga tanarius. NCBI lineage: Eukaryota > Viridiplantae > Streptophyta > Magnoliopsida > Malpighiales > Euphorbiaceae > Macaranga > Macaranga tanarius. Next base: position 8,919 of record CATIWO010344821.1, on the reverse strand, counting down.
AAATTGAATTTGTGCTTAGGTGCAAAATCTGATGATGTTTGCTTTGTGGGGATTCATGGGATGGGTGGCATAGGAAAGACAACTCTTGCTAGAGTCGTTTTTGATAGAATCTCCAATCAATTTGAAGCTAGCAGCTTTCTTGCAAATGTTAGAGAAGTTTCTGAAAGAAATGGTCTAGTTTTTCTACAACAACAGCTTCTATGTGAAACCTTAAAGGAAGAGAGCATTAGAATATGGGATGTTTACAGGGGTATGAGTATGATAAGCAACAGACTCTGTCGCAAAAAGATTCTTGTTATTCTTGATGATGTTGACAAGCGAGAGCAACTTGAAGCTTTAGTTGGAAAGCATAATTGGTATGGCACAGGAAGTAGAATCATCATAACTACTAGAGATGCGCATTTACTTGTTCAGCATGATGTAGATGCAGTATATAGGATGGAGGAACTAAATCACGATGAAGCTTTGAAACTTTTTAGTTTGAAAGCCTTTAAGGATGTCCAGCCTAAGGATGATTTTGAGGAACTGTCCAAAGAAGTTGTGAGATATGCTCGTGGATTACCATTGGCTCTGGAAGTTCTTGGTAGCTTTTTATATGGTAAAAGTCTAGACGAATGGGTTAGTGCAGTGGCAAGATTAAAAGAAGACTCTGAAGAAGAAATTTTAGATAGTCTTGAAATAAGTTTCCATGGACTAAAACCAAGAGAAAAGAAAATATTTCTGGATGTGGCATGTTTCTTCAAAGGGATGGATAAGAATTATGTAATGCAATTGCTCGACAGTTTTGATTTTTATGCACCTATTGGAATTCGTGTTCTGCTTGATAAATCTCTCATAACCATCGTTGATAATAATAGACTGTGGATGCATGATTTGTTGCAAGAAATGGGTCAAAAAATTGTCTTGAAAGAGTCACCTGATGAACCAGGAAAGCGCAGCAGGTTGTGGGTTGATGAGGATGTCCATCATGCGTTAACCAAAGATTCTGTAAGTGAATTTGAGGAAATTTAGGTGCACCATTTAACTTAATTAAGTACTATGTAATTTATGTAAGCTACTGTTCAGATTGTGTGCTTTGCTCATCCATAGCTTTTAATTTTCAGGGAACAGAAGCAGTTGAAATGATGACTTACAACTCAATTAAACAGAAAGAGGTACATTTGAGTGCCAAAGCCTTCTTGAAGATGAGCAAGCTAAGATTTCTGAAAATCTCAACTGTAAAACTTCCCCAAGGCTTAGATTACCTATCCAATGAGTTACGACTTCTTGAGTGGCATGGATATCCTTTGAAATCATTGCCATTAAGCTTCGAACCAGAAAAAATTTTTGAACTGGAGATGAGGGGGAGCTGCATCAAAGAACTATGGAGTGGAACCAGGGTAAGACAGCCGAGCTCTGGTGCTCATCTTTTCTTTCTTCCTTTAATATGTGATGAAAAATTATTTAATTCTGTGTCTTCATCTTTGTTTTTCTTCCTTTAAAGAAGAAAATGGTAAGCTCTTTTTTTCACTTGTGTTTTCAACAGACATTGGGCAGGCTAAAATTCATCAACCTCAGCGATTCACTAGCCCTAATAAGGACACCTGATCTGGATGGGGCCCCATACCTTGAGAAACTGGTTCTTGAAGGTTGCACAAATTTAAGTGAAATTCACTCGTCAACTTGGTCCCACCAAGGGCTTATTGTGTTGAACATGAAAAATTGCAGATGCCTCTGCAGGCTTCCAAGCAGCATTGAAATGCAATCTTTACAGGTTCTAAATCTCTCTGGCTGTTGTAAAATGAAGAAGTTCCCAGAGGTTAAGGGGAAGATGGAGCACTTGTCTGAGCTGCACTTAGATGGGACTGCTATTGAACAATTACCATTGTCAATTGGACATCTCACCAACCTCGTCCTGTTGAATCTGAACAACTGCAAAAGCCTTGCCAGTCTTCCAAGCAGCATTTGTCACTTGAGTTCTCTTAAAACTCTCGCTGTCTCTGGCTGCGAGAAACTTGGTAAGTTGCCAGATATGCTGGGAAATTTGGAATGTCTGGAGGAACTTGATGTGGGTGGGACTGCCATAAGACAGATCCCATCCTCTATTGTCCAATTGAAAAACCTCAAGACATTATCTTTTCGTGGATGTGGAAGACAACCACCTGCACCATGGAGTTTTCTCCTGAGCTCCTTATTGTTTCCAAGAAAAAGTTCAGATTCCATGTGTTTGTTGTTGCCTCCTCTGTCAAGTTTGAGTTCCTTGACATCACTAAATCTAAGCAACTGCAATCTGCTAGAAGGAGCAGTTCCCAGTCATCTTGGTTGTTTGTCATCATTAAAGATATTGGATTTAAGTGATAATGGATTTGTTAATCTACCATTCAGCATCAGTCAACTTTCAAATCTTGAAATCCTCAACTTGGAGAGTTGCAAGAGGCTTCAATCACTCTTGGAACTCCCTGCGAATGTAACATTTGTAGGGGCAGATGATTGTATTGAACTAGAAAATTTTCCAAATCCAGTAAAGCTAGGCATCTCAACACATTCAAAATTTAATCTTTTCAATTGCTATAGATTGGTTGACCCTCTCAATTGCAGTAATCTGGCATGGACATGGCTGAAAGCATACCTTAAGGTCAATCTCTCTTCCCTACCACTCCTGTATGTCACTCAAACTCATCCATATTAAATATCTTCATATTTACGTTACAGAGACTTCCTAGTCCTAGCAACGGATTCGAAGTTTGCCTTCCTGGAAGTGAGATTCCAGAGTGGCTAAGCCATCAGAGCATGGGTAAGTCAGTAAGTATAGATCTACGTCCACATTGGAATGACAGTAATCTGATGGGATTCGCTATGTGTGCCGTTTTTAGACTCCGAAGTCAAACTGCTCTTACTTGTCACGACACGAGACCATACTATACTAGGCCAACAAATATTATACTTGCTTGTTTCTTTACAAATGATCAAGGTGAGTACCTTATAAATAAACACACAGGAGCCTGGTTCCCTACTTGTAGGTTAGTAAAAAAATGCACCCATATTGGGTCCGATCACATTTGGCTCCTTTATAGACGATCACACCTCGATAGAGATACATTGACTGAACTTAACAGCCTTACACTTTCATTTCTTCGTCAATACGGTTCTGGTTGGGACTTAGAGATTCGGAAGTGTGCATTACGCCTTGTATATGCACAAGATGTTGAAGAATTGCAGCGAACAATGAGCAGGAGCTCCTTAGAGCAAACAATGAGTAGCAGCTTCTTACATGAGGACTTGGACACACTCTCTGATGATTTTGAGAAAGCGGAAAAGAAAGAAATTGTGGTTGAGCAAGACATTGATGACATTGATGGCTATGAAGGTCCACAAGGAGAGGAACCTGGTGAAAGTAGAAGCTTTACTGAAGAACCAGAGGCTAAAAGATTAAAAAAGCTGTGAGCCTTCCTAGCATATACTTATTTTTAGGAACATTATAGAGTTTGTCAGGAAAAAGAAATATATATATATATATATATATTATTGTTTGTCTGATTTGTCAATTTAATATGCATATTATGATTTTTCTTCACATCATAGTTGGAGAGTATATGTCCTTGTAAATGATTTGCATCTTTCTTTAAATAGGGAATCACTAAAAATTTCATTTTAGAAACAAAAATGTTCAATATATATGAGGAGAAACAGAAGCAAAATAAAACCACATCCGTAACAAAGTCCAACTTCAACTGACGTAATAGAAAGTTGCTTTCCATTTAACAAAAGAAAAGGAAATTTCGTGGAGCTTCATCATCTTAGGGCAAAATGAAAATGCTGGAATTTGATATTATTAGCATATCTTGAAGTTACATGTCTGAAATAATAAATCGAATGCAAATGCATATACATATAAATCAAGGTTGTGCAATCCAGCCACTAATTCGAAAACATTACAAAATCAAAAATTAAAAATTTAATTATGCTTGAATCGAGATTGAACTAGTATATATATAGTTGCATAAATTTTAGTCGATAGAACATGTACCAAAAAAAAAAAAAAAAAAAACGGGACTTCTAAATATTACATATTTAACTTTTAATATTAAAGTCCTAATCCAAATTTTACCATAGCAAGAACGTTAATATTATTCAATTATTATTATTTTTTATTCAATTTTCAAATTTTTATTTTAAACCTATTTAGTCCCTATAATACAAAAAATCAATGTATTTTATAAACAAATGCTGATATAAATTTAAAAAAAAACTTATATGCACTAAAAAATTAATTTAAGAAGATATTATGCTTAAAGAAGAGTTTTTTTTTTATTTCTTAATTTTAGTTTTTGACATTATTTTTATCATTTTTAAACTCATTTTAGCATTTTATGTACTTATTGGCATTCAAAATCAAGCATTTGTCTAGTTTGTTATTATATAGGTTAGATAGAATTGAAAAATATAAATTTAGAGGGTAAAGTAGGTTTAAAATAAAAGTTTAAAAATTTTATACAAAACAATATAAGTTGAGGTACGTCAAAGGGTAATCACGTAAAGTACACGGTGAAACTATATATTTAGCCCAAAAAACAGTTATCCAAAAAGTTGTAATGTCTTCAAAATTAAGATGTCTTCTTCGGTACACACGTAGGAGTGTGCAAAAGTTGGTTGGGTTCGATTCAAAAATACTTAAAACTGAATTGAACTAAACTTATATTAGTTTGGTGTAAAAAATTCCTAAAACAAAATTGAACTGAATCGAACTGTTTCAGTTCGGTTCGGCTATTTTTTTTTTTATTTTCTTTTCATTTTTTATTTTTAAAGTTATTTTATTTATGTAATTTTACAATATTCTAATAAGATTTATAAGATATATTAATGTTAATTTTTTTTATATTTATTTTATTTATTAATTTTTAAAAAAAAATCAAATGAACCGATTCTCTAAAATATACTTAAATACGTTTTATTATAATTTTTTTGGTAGTAAATAATTTTATTAAGAGTTTATATATTTAGAAACTAAAATTATTAATAAAATTCAAAATATTAGTACTAAACCAATCAAACCGACCTATAAATATATATAAAATTTTAAATATATAAAGAATTCGGTTCGGTTCAGTTTAATATAATTTTTTACTCTAAAAACCGAATCGAAATTATTTCAGTTCAGTTCGGTTTAAACCGAATTAATATTTTAATTCTAAAAACCGAACCGAGTCGGTTCAGTTTTTCAATTTTCGGTTATTTTTGCACACCCCTATTCACATGTGTATTTATACAAATAGAATTAAAAATTATTAGTTTAGGTTTTAGGATAATATTTTCATCAAAGGCACATTATTTTTTTAGCAGTTATATGAATTTCAGTAAATGATAATTTTTTGAATTGTTGAGTCTCTCAACTAATTCTTTAATCAGAGGGCAAATCACGTATCTCACATATCAACAATATCCAAAGTCAAGCACACACTTTTAATCCTTATCAGTTTTGATAGATCATAAGAGGGCACGAGGAATCAATTAATTCAATTTATGCATAGGAATCACACTTATAGAATTACTAGGCATACTTAAGGTGTGGTCTAATTCTTCAAGTAGGGGGAAAATATCTCAGAAAGTAAATTGGTAAATAAGAGAATTTTTGTGGTTTGCGATTCTTGATAAACTACCTACCAGAGATCAACTTTTTTCTATTTGGTTATATTTTTTAGCTGCTAACATTTGTGTTTTTTGTGGGCAATTTGGTGAAATGATGGATCATTTATTGTTGTTGTGTTTAAGAAGTTGGTCTTTGTGGACTTTCTTTGGCAGATGGTGGGGTGTTGAACTTTTTATTCCCTCCTCATTATTGCTTTGGTTTCAACAATGGAAAGGTTTGGCTCATGGGTGTATGCAAAAGAGATTTTGGACTTGTTTATTTTACACTATTGCATGGACAATTTGGATTCATTGGAATGAAATGGTTTTTGAAGGGGCTGCTTTTTCTGATATTAAATTACAAAAATTGGTTTTCTTTCGTATTGCTACTTAGGGTCAAGCATTCTTGCCAAGGTTTAATATTACAGCTAATGAACTCTATCAATCCTCTGAGTCTATAAAGTTGCTATCCAATGGTCGTAACAGACATCTTCGAGGCTAATGTAGTTCTATGGTTTATTTTGTGGATTCTGATTTTAATTTCTTAGGCGTTTATATCAGTTTCAGTTGAAGGTTTAATTTTTTATTTTTGGATGCGACTGTGGGTCAGCTTTGAATCTGCGTATGTTACCTTTTTTTTGTAACATTTTTGTATGTTATTTTGGCTTTCGCTGGTACTGTGATTCTTGATGAATGTTGCCTGCTTCTTTTCTCTTCAGGAGTGATGTGATTCTTGATAAATGTTGCCTGCTTCTTTTTTCTTCAGGATCAAGTGCTTGATTTTTGTCACGCCAATAATGTTTTTTCGGGTCCCTTGGTTTCAAGCTTCTAGTTGCTGGTTTATTTAGTTTGTTTACTACTGTTGTTGTTTTTATTTTTGTCTTTGTTTTGTTGAAGTTTGTTTAGGTGTGATGCTTTGTGGGTTGTTACTCTTGTGTTAGGTTCTCTTTTCTTTTAAACTACTTTCTTTTGCTTAGTTTAAGGAGGAGTTTTTTCATCATTTGAGTCTTTTTTTTAGCTTCAGTAGTTTTCGCCTCAAAATTAATAAAATTGTCATAAATGCTTATAAAAAAATAGCATCATTAATGTCATTTTTAAAATCTTTATAATTGCTCATAACTTAATCACTAAGGTCTTGATATATGTATCCATCTTTTTTACTTTATCCAAATATTAGTCTATTTTAGACTCTCCTTAAGAACTCAATAAGATTTGCTTCAAATAGAAAAGGCATACAAAGATATAAATATGCATACATGCATTAAGTTCATACATATATTACTTCATCTTTTATATAGTTTAAACACACATGCATAATCATGCATAACTGGTTTGTGTTAATTCATATATACAAAGCACATAATTATTTTGTCAAATATAAAATTATCTTTGAATCTTTTGTAGGGCATAAAAGCATGCATACATTATGAATTGTGTTAAGTTTGTAACGTGAATTTAGTAGAAGATGCGTTAGCTTCGTGATTGGGATAGTTATTATTAATAATACTCACATTTGAAGGCATACACCCTAAGACACAAGGGTGTTGGTAAGTATTTTGTAGACACACTCTAAGACATGAGTATGTTGGTGAGTCTATTGAAATCTATCATTTTATTCAATGAGGAACACACCTGGAGACACGAGTGTTTTTTAGGCTGTGTTGGAAGTTGTAGTACAATCCTGAGATGAACATAGGAGGTAACACGGGCGTATTGCAGACCGTGTCGATAAATTTTTCTATTCCAAAGGCGTATACGGACCAAGACACAGCCATGTAGCGCACAATATAGGCAAATTCAATTTGGAAAGCTATTTTTCTCCTATTTTGTCTCCACTTCTATATAAACATGTACTAATGTTAGGATTTTGTAAAGTCTTATTTTGAGATTGTATAGCCACCCTAATACTCTTTTGTACACTTTTTTACAACATAGTGAAATTTTCTCCTCCTCTGCCCGGATTTTTCATGTCTTGGAGTTTTTTATGTAAATCTTGGTGGATACTTCTCTACTTTTTTATTATTTTGCTATTGTTCCTTTGTATTTATTTTTTATTTGTGTGCTCTAATCGCTTTTATAGGCACAATAAGTGGTATTAAAGTTAAGATTTTTTATGTTTCTCTTGATCTTAGCATTTGAATAATGGTTTTGGTGAAGTATGATATTCCTTTTATGGGATTTTAGTACAAATTTTTCGCTTTAGTAAGTCAAGATGCGCATATTCCTTACGTAAATGAATTTGGATTATGTTATTTTGGAGATTGATCATATACCCTTTTTCATGGACGCTTGAAGAAAAGCAGTGTAGAGATTGTAAAGTCTTATATATTTCTAAGCACCCTAAGAGTAATATAACAAGCAGGATAAAAGAAATAACAATAACATAAAAGGAGAAGGTGTGTTTATTTGTCATCATCAAACTCAAAAATACATATCTAGCTAATAATATGGATTTCAAGATATAAGTTAATTAAAAATGAGAATTTTATTGAAAAATTAAAAAAATAAAAGTTTTATACAAAAGTATTAATTTTCAATGAAAATGAGGATTTTATGTTAAATAATGTAATTTTATTATAAAAAATGGATTAAAAAGGCAACCTTTAATGCAAAGAGGGAATTTTATAACGAAGAATAATGAAAAATGTAATTCTGAATAAAAAAAAAGTGAGAAATTTACATTTTCTACATGTGTGTGTTAACTCACACACACATTGTCATACCCGCTCCGCTAGTTGTTGAGCAGATACGATATACTAAAATAATGGAAATGCTAAGCTGGTGCTAATGCTAGTAGTAGAACATACATCATGTCTATATTTCAAATTTCTTAAATATCAAGATAAGCTTATGATAATGCTATTATTATACATCATAGTCTTTTTATATATAATAGAAATCTTCTTAAAACATCCCCAGTTTATCATATATACAATCCACCCATTATTATCAAGACAAACTTAAAGATAAACTCTAAAAGACTATAGATAAAGTTGATTGGTGCAACCTCTTCTAGACACCTGGATGAACACCAAAATAGGTCATACGAGCTACTACTGCTGAGATTGCACTGAATTTGAAAATATTTTAAAATAGAAGGTGGTGAGTATAATAATACTTAGTGAGTGGTCTAAAAATAAATCATAATAACGTAAAATGGGAACATTAGCTATCCGCAAAATAAATGTAAAGATATATTTATAACTATATTGAAAATAGCTATTAAGCTGCTGAAATAACATAATACAATATCATACAGTTGCTGAAAAATTGAATAAATATTATCAATCATTTTAATCCATACACTCATTAAAT